>JAKFQP010000130.1:898100-1012885 GCA_023375905.1 Nycticorax nycticorax
AACAAAGAATTAATTACTTGCATTATTCCCTCCCTCAGTACAGTGACATCTTTTCTCTTTCTTTCCCAGTGCTTCATTTTCTTATAATTTTATCCTTGTTCTCTTCCACTAACACAGCCACAGCCAACTCCCATTGCTGGTTCATCTACCAAGGCATAATTACACTTTCAGTGCTTAGCAAATAGTTCACTTGTGCTACTGCTTTTCCTCTGCTGCATTTTCAGCTTTTACAACTGTGAGTGTACTGGGGAGAGGCAAAGTAATGACAGCCAGGAGAGCTCCACAGTCATTTATTGTAAGGCTTCTTCTTTGCAATGCATGTGCATACCCGCAGAGGCTCCTCCGTCTGCAGGAACAAGAGGCTGATCACATGTCTGTGAACCACTCAGGTGCCAATGAGGGCTGCTGGTGCTGGACAACTGCTGAAGTAGATTTCTGCCCAGAAACAGACTGGAACTTCCAATTTTTATCCCAGAGAGCTTTGATTGACTTGCTATCAGCAGTTATCGTTCTGAGCTAGTTTTGGAGCACTACGTTGTGCACAAAAGATTATAATAGCTTTCTGGACAGCTCATCTTTTGCAATCCATCCCACCTTATTCACTTGAAAAACCCATCCCCAGTCACTAGAGAACACATGGTTAATTCTGCAAACAAACCTAAAGCTTTAATCAAAACTGAGCGATTCAGCAACAACAGAAAATATACTTTGCAGTTTCAACTGTTTCACTCCAAAATTGCTGCCTGTGCTTCTTGTTGGGGAAAAAAAAAAGAATCACTTATTTTTTATGTGAGTGCTATATCTTTTCTTATTCATGCAGTGTGGCACAGCCTGTTAGGTTATGTGATAAAAGCTCTCTGCACACCTGCAGAGGAGCACAATGGCTACCAGGAACCCAAATTATGGATTCAGAGGAAGGGACAACCTGCCCAGGCCTCTCCTAGCCTCAGCCTCATGGTTCAGGCACAAAGCCCATCAGGACTAAGATCAAGGGATAGCTATGGGGTAAACAGAGTGTCCAGCTGCTGAGGGGATCCACCTTTTATCTATGTATATGCATACATTTTCCCCACTAGTAGATGTCCATCCTGCTCAGCCAGAGAGCTGTCTGGATTTGTGCGATGGCTCTGTGTTTGCCAGGGCTGATCCATGCAGCTGGCTGTATATGCATGTGGTGTGCATGTGAGTTTCTGTGCATGTGCCCCTTGGTAAGGCATGCCCAGTCTTGCTGCTGGTCAGACCTGGGGGCACGGAGCTGCAGCAACCTTGTCTCTGTTAGGCTGCTGGATCTGGCCCTATTTCCCCTAACACAACGCACACACCCTCCAGCTTCTAAGAAAATCAGTTAGGATCAAACACACATATTCTCTCTTCTCCCTCCTTGGTTTGCTCTGTGTTCAAATTTTTCAGTCTTGATATGATCAAAATGTGCTCAGCATTTACCTACTAACTTTCCTGTGCTATCTCCATCGCAGCTTCCAAATCAAACTTTCCAGCATTTTAAAGGCTCAAACTGCATATAGTTCCTGAAAACATTTTTGCCTTCTTTTGGCTTGTTGCAAGATAACCTTTCCAAGAACAGTTGATGAAGAAGAGTTAGTTTTGTTCCACTAAAGACTGATCCAAACTCTACACTGAGCTGCTGAGAGAAAAAGGTGTTGACGGGTGGGACGATGAGGTGGAGAATGTGAAGAACACTTAGAAGTTACAACAATCCCTTGACTGCCTTTCTCTTTCCTAAGCTCTGAACTTTGCTCCCCAGGTCCTGAAGGGGACCTTTCATCTTGCACTAGAACAATCTCTCACCTTGAGCACGTTTAAAATGGAGTGAAATGGCCTATACAGCCATTACTGCAGCTAAAAACTTCCACTTCGTGCTTTGACAGTCTTTTTCATAGAAATGCTTTTCAAATACAATTCATGCAAAACTATGCTTCAGGCCTGCCCATGGCATTTTTCCACATATTTTCCCTTTGTTCCACTGCACCACAACAGTCTCCACCCCAGTCTGCTCTCTCACTTCTTTACCTCTGGGATTTCTTAGGGACCAGGTGACCTGGGGCTTATGCTTTCCTTTATGCCTTTGTCACTAAGTTGCACTAGTACAAGTGACTATTTTTAGTCACATGAGGCTAGTCTAGGAAGTTTTAACCAGGCATTTCTTGTATTTTTTCCTCTTCTATTGTAAAGACTCATAGTCTTGCTAGAGGAAGTCTGTAGTGATGTAAAGCACAATTACACCACAGCACGCTGATATGTATCTACAGCTAGGAAGAAACAAATTGGTATTTAGCTCTTTTAAAAGTATGGATGAACTGCTTGATTTAACACAACAAGCATCACAGATTTCAAGCATTTCTTATCATCTTCAGCTCCTCCACCACTCCTTGTTTAGTTTCAATGGGTCGTCTGTTACACTAAGAAGCATTATAATTTCTTCAAACCCAGATCATTTGCTTGTGTGCTAAAATGATGTTGCATAATAGAAACCTCAGTTGTTGCACTTATTGTCATTCAAATAATAATGACAGGATAAAAAGGTCTGAATCTAGGCAGAAAATATATTTTATAGTTCATCACAAGGAAATTAAATTTCATGTTCTCTTGTATAATTAGGAGGTTTTGCCATTTTGGTAAGTTTAGTTTTAACTCTTTAACTGGCTCGTTCAGGACTCAATGTAAATATGCAATTTTTAAAATGCTGTTTCTACTTAGTTTGAGTCCTTTCAAAGTCAGGAAGAAAAGAGGAAATATGTAAGCCTTTTTTCATATTATATTGACAGGTTATTACATCTAATACAAAATAACATAAAGTAATATAATTGTTCTTTTTTTTTTTCTATTTTGGTTTGGCTCCGGATTTCTCTTTTTTGTTATTCTTCAGTCAAGTTGTAGATGTAAATATTGTTTTCTTTGACTACAAGAAGCTGTAGGCAAATTTGGAGCTCTCCGTGATTTATTAATGATGTTCAGTGATTCCTTCTATATTAAAGGTTTACAGGATAAGAAATACATGTTGTTTTCTTCATTAGTGCTTTTGCAGAGATGATTGATGGGGGAAAACTGCTCTTTATGAAATTTGAATGTAACTATGGCAACATATAACTTTGGGGAGAGGGAGGGAGGAATTTCCCCCCTGAGCACAATTTATTTATAAGAAGAAAACTATACTAAGGAAATGATGTATCCATGAAAGTTGTAGAGCACAGAAGTTAAAATGGGACAAGTATTCCCCTGTGGATTCCCATAGCTGTCATTCATTTAAGAACTGGGGAAATATGCTGCAACTAATATTTTCCTGATATTTTCATAATCTTTTCTGTAATCTGTATCTTCTGATTCTAAAAAAGTTATTAATTGGTGGTGTGCTCTTCAGGGAGTGCTGTGTGGCATAAACAGGTTAACTTAGGTTATGTACAGAAGAATGAAAGGCAACAAATACAAGTTCTATCAATTTTACTGGGACTTGTACTTCTCCTCTAGATTTCATAAGTGAGCACTGATCTGTAAAAAACAGTTTCAGATGAATAGGTTTGGAAATCCAGATTTCTCATCCAAACACTACAGCAATGCTACAGTCAAATTTGGTCTTACAGGTAACTGATATTTGCAATCCAATGGAAAACGTGGGGGTTTTTTTAGAAGCCTAATTATTCCTTGTCACTATTGTATCCTAAAAAAAATTGACAGGGAAATGGAGAGCAAGAATCTGTAAATGGAATATAATGACATATTTTCTGCCCATAGGATGAAAAAAATACAAAAAATGTATGTCTTTGAGAAAGAAGTTAGAAAGGCACCTGAACTGGTAAGACCTCTCTGAATGAAAGTCTTTTCCTCAGCTGCCTCTTCTGTAAAATGGATATGATGATCTGTGAAAGAAGCTTGGAAAGTGCAGCTCTTTTTGCAAAGAACAGCTTTTAAGCTGGAGATTTACTGGAACCGAATATTCAAATCCTCTCTTCAGACTGAATTTGCCCTCTCCATTCAAGATATTAACTCTCCATGTGAGTACAATTGTGAAATAATTATGTTAAATGTGTACAAGTGCTGGGATGCTTTGGATACTGGGATGCATGCTAGAGCTAAGCAATCAGGACAGATAATTCTCCTTTCTCACTAGGGGGACAGGCTTCGACCAAAATATTGTAACCATGACTCTCCAGGGAAGTACCTTAATCATATACAAGGTACTGATGTTATTTTTCTCCACACCCTGTGGTCTGACAGATGACCAATGCTCCTGTCACGGCAGCATGATTGGCATGCTGGCCCCACAAATCCCTCAGGCAAATGCTTAAATCAAGGCAGAGGTCTCTAGAACTAAAATAAGGTGCTCATTTTGCAGAATAAATCTTTCCGTCAGCAGAGGACTGGGTAGGTAGGGCAGGAAAATGTGGTACACAGGAAAATACACATTCTGCATACTTCATCTCATTTTTACCTCATAGTAAAGTGTGAGCATGCCTTTTAGAGATCCTCTTTTACAGAGTTTGTGTATTACTTGGCTTTTCTGTCACTTGTCAGAAAAGTGGATTGTTGTACCCCTCAAGAGTGGCTCTGAAAGTGAGTATTTTTCACGTGCTAGATGACATGTTGTGGGTCCACCACTGATTTGGGGACATCAGGTTCTACTGGGCCACATAAGAAGGGACCTGTGATCTAGGAATGCCATTTAGACCTTGTGGGCTTCTCTCAAAAGAAATACTTCCATACAAATATAGCAGCCTTGAGAGTTGCTAGAATAAAGCTGTGACCTGTTGTCTCCAGACCAGAGAGTTTTACTACTGAGTGATAAATGCTTTTATATTGATGATTTTGTGTGTGTGTGTGTGCGCACGTTGATGCTTTTAGAAAAGAAGCTTGTATACATATGTATTTTTCCAGTTGTATATACTGAAAAACTGAGGAACATCTAGGATAAATTACTTGTCTGAGGTTACTCAGGAAACTAGCAATACAGGGGAGGAAGAACTTCTTTACTGTTTTATCTGTAATACTATGCTATGTCCCTGTACCCTCCACACAGTCACACTCTGCAAAGTCTTTTCCAAACTACCACAGTTCAAGAGTTGCTGCTGATAGGGAACAGCTGAATTTGGGGGAAATCCTAACTTGGTCACGTCACGTTACTTTTCTAAGATGCTGACACAATGTGCCAAACTGGTGAATTTTGACTGTAATCATGTTTTAAATTATGATGCTGCTTCACCTGAGAATGAGAAACACAGCAGAAGCAATGTGAAATCTCCAAATGTCTATCATAGTAGCAACAGTTACGTGTCCGATATTATTTGTGGCCCTAGGAATTTTGGTGGCATTTAGAAATGCATTCATATTTAGTGTGAGCTTCAATGTGCATGTGGGAACACAGCAAATAAGCTGCTTGTTGGCAAAGCAGTTGTTGAAACCAGGAATGGTTTTGATTTCCTTTTGAACATGGACTCTGTATGTGAGTTCAAACATGTCTCTGAAAATCTCTGCCTCAGCTCCTCCTTTCTCCCAGCCCTCTGATATATGTATTTGCATCCCACGCTTTTGGGGTGAAAGAACAAGATTTACCATTAAGAGCTGTCCTACCTAGAGCTTACTGTGATGTAAACAAAAAACACTGTGATGCAAAAAATCCCCAGCTGTGGTAGGCAAAACAATAACAAAAAAAAGCTTAAGTTGTGAATGCTGACTGGCAGCAGATAATTGTGTGTGTGTGAATATCTGAGGGAGGGCAGGAGGGAGGGAGTGTAAGATAACCAAGCAGGGTAAAAATTCTGATCGTGCTGGTCCTTAAGTAAGCTCCAGTAGACAGAGAAACTATGGGTGCACTTGAGCACTTAAGCTTTGTGAGAAGATGGAGCAAGGAAAAGAGTGGATTTCTTTGGCACTTCAGTGCTTTCTTATTTGTCCACAGTTACCAACAGAACTGCATTAAGATTGCTCCAAGCTGACAGTTCTTGCAGGGTAGCAGTGGGGTACAAGAGAAAATACATGAAGCCTAAACATATACAGTAAGGTGAAATAAAGATTGATTTGCTGTGCCTCTCAGGAAATTATCCATCCAAATAGCAACTCAGGCTGGCTGTGCACCACTTGGATATTAGAGGATATTAGAGGAATGTTCCTGTACTGTTACAGCATTTTGAAGATGCAAACCAGGCACAATATCACAGAAATCTGGCTAACTACAATGCTACCAAGGAAGTAGGAATTAGTGACCCAAATTTTACTTTATGTTTGTCATTGAAATGTCTTGTGGCTGACCCAGAGCATTAAAAGTTTGCCAGTGATCCTGATGTTACTGTAGGAGGTTACTGTCACAAAGATGTAGGACCATCGTGGAGGTGGATTTCAGCTGGCTGAATTCACAATGATCGCGGGATATGTGAGACACTCTGTTGGCCTCTAGCTGCTACCAGGGGAGCACAGGT
The DNA here is from genome assembly GCA_023375905.1 of Nycticorax nycticorax. Taxonomy (NCBI): domain Eukaryota; kingdom Metazoa; phylum Chordata; class Aves; order Pelecaniformes; family Ardeidae; genus Nycticorax; species Nycticorax nycticorax. Next base: position 904,526 of record JAKFQP010000130.1, read on the forward strand.
CTTCCACCTACTACTAATACTACCAGTCTCATGAGAGTGTCAGAAACAGCAACCAAAGCAGGACCTTGTCCTGGTTTCGGCTGGGATAGGGTTAATTTTCTTCACAGTAGCTAGCATAGTGCTGTGTTTTGGATTTAGTACTAGAAGAATGTTGATAACACACTGATGTTTTCAGTTGTTGCCAAGTAGTGCTCAGACTACTCAAGGACTTTTTGAGCTTCTCCTGCTCGGCCAGGTGCAGAACAAGCTGGGAGTACAGCACAGCTAGGACAGCTGACCCAAACTGACCACAGAGCTATTCCATACCATAGAACGGCATGCTCGGGGGGGTTAGTTGGCCAGTTGCAGGCAGACTGATCGCAGCTTGGGCAGTGTGGTCGTGGCTTGGGGAGTGATCGCTGCTCGGGATGGGCTGGGCATCGGTCAGCGGGTGGCGAGCAATTGCATTGTGCATCACTTGTTTTATATATTCTTTATATTCTCTTACCATTATTATTATTACTATTGTTATTCTTCTCTCTTATTAAACTGTCTCTATCTCAACCCATGGGTCTTACTTTTTTTTTTCTTTCCCCCCCCCCAATTCTCTTCCCAATCCCACTGGGGGAGGGGGGTAGTGAGCAAGCAGCTGGGGGTGCTTAGTTGCCAGCTGGGTTAAACCACGACAGACCTTCATATAAAGAATGAATAGTGCTCCCTCCCTAAAAGCAAGCTGGCTCTATGTTCATGTGTATCATACAGCTGACCGGGGTAATGGCCTTAAAGACAATATAAAGCTGGTGCTCTTCCAGTTTTTAAGTATATCATGTACATTTTCCCTCAAGTTCTTGCAGTGCTGAGTATGTTAAGGTATTTCACCATATGGGCTTCTCCATGCCTGTGCAATACTAGTGCACATAAAATACAAGCTTGGATTGTCAGCACTGCCCCTGGATAGCAGGCACTGCTCTGTGTTTAGTCCTTTGGAAAAAAACAATGATCTTACACCTTCTGCAATTACAATCCTCCTTCCTTTCCCTGGTCAGTGAGTCTAAATGCTGACTTAGAACTGTTTGCACAGGTTTCCTGGGACTTTCCCAAGTAGTTGTGAATGTCTGAGAAATCAGACTAGACCTCTTGCAAATAACATCGCTGGAGAATACGGATGGTGCTGTCACAAACAGTCAGAAACAAATCAGCTAAGCTGGAATTGCCAGCCAACTGAGATGCCAGTCTGTGGGTTTGCAGAGCTTCATCTTGGACTGTGTGGTGCTTTATATGTGTACTGCTGTAATAAGACTTTGGTGATAAATTTGTAAAGTAGTAATGGATATTTACTTTTTCATATGCTAGCCTTTTTGCTTTAATAGGACATTTAATAAAAAGAACAGGTAAACCATCATTTACACTGTAAAACAGACAAAAACAATTTGTAGTTTAAGTGATTGCCTACATGCAAAGTAAGGAGAAAGTTCTTAGGCCTATGTCTTAAATGGAATGAAATAATATAGAGGGTATGCCATCATGTTGTTCGCTTATTCACTCTATGCTGTGCCCCTGCAGTTCATCAGATTGCACATCATGAACTCCCCAGCTAGTTTACACCAGCTGATGGTCTGACCCTGTCACACCATAGTTCAAGTTTTAATTAGTGCTGGAGTTGAGAATGGCATTGTAATCTGCATCTAGTAAGCTGTCTCCCCCACAAGCTGTAATCAGCTTGATTTCTACACCACTTTGCTACGTATTGGCAGCTAAAGGAAGTATTAATAAAATTTGACAAAAATAAGATAATCTTGAGAGTCTTGAAAGGTGAAGCTAGGGGGAGCAAATTACCCTGCCTGGGGCAGTTGCAACTTGATCACTAAGCCACAAGGCCTCCATAAGGGCAGGCCCAGGTGCTTAGCAATAAGCTTGCTTTGCATCTGCAACAGGCTAAAAAAGCACACTGGCCAGAAAGCTCAGCACAGCCAGCCGATCGCTCCTTAGAAATCATGGTGACACGATCCCTCACCTAGAGCAGGGTAGGGAATCTCAGGCAATTTTAAGTGCTCATTAAAGCAAATCACTGTGTCCACAGACAAACAGGCTCCCTGATATTTGGTCTCTTCCCTGTGCTGCAATTGTAATTATCTGATGGTTGTGGTGTGCCAAGAGCAGAAATGTAATTGCACCATCCTCTCATATTCATTCTCATCCAGCCTGCAGGTCTGTATTGCAGGTGTTTTTCTCTACTTGTCAAAGCCTTCTAATCTCTACCTATACCAAATTACATCAGCAATTTTCAACTTCCAGCTACAACTGTGGCTCTGAATTACTTCTACGTGATGTGGCCATCAACCCTCCAGCAGTGTGAACCTCCGCAGTTACAAAAGTTTTCTTGCATTTCTAAGGATTAACACTAGATGTCAGTACTCTGGTGACTAAAAGAAGTTTTAAATCACCTTTCTGAAATAAACCACCACCACCAAGGATTAAGAACAGCTTCTGGATTCACGGGGGTGGGGATTATTGCTGTTACTGTTAAATTTCTGAAGGCAGCACACTACTGTGCCAGGGAGACAGCTGATCCTTATTAAACATCCCTGACAACATCTGAGAGAACATTGATTTCTTAGGCTACCTTGGAGTTTGTATTTTACTGGGGAGGGGGTAGATAACAAAATACACAGGAGAGCAAGCAGCAGACATGTTAAGGGCAGAATGGGAAGCAAAGAAGAAGCAGAGTAACTTACAAAGCTTTGCTCTTTGTATTACCCTCAAAGAGGGTATAAACTATACTACTGCTGAGTGTCACTGAAAGGTAATGTAGGCCTTTGGGGCAAGAGTAGCCTTGTGAGGGATGGAAGTCTCCCAGAGAGCTCCTGTTTTGTTCCTACCACCCCACAGAAGTTGTGTTTACGTATCTGCCAAGGCAGTATCACAATGCTTTCTTTCACAAAGTGGTTATCTCCCTTCTTGGTCTGTTTGTACATCCCGTTTAAGTGACGGGTTTATGCATACTGTATGAAGTGAGGGCTTTTTGTGGACCTTCCCAGAAGGCTTTTGAAGATTTCCTGCTCTCCTGAAAAAGGTGGTCTAACAGTCAATAGACGTGATTTCAATTTCCAACTTCAGTGTCAGTGGTTTCACAGTTCACTAGCATGGTTCTCTAATACAACATAAAATACAGTGATTAACCTCATGAAGATCCAGGCGTTTCTGCCTCTGCTTTCCTTGGAAACAAGACTACCTTCTAGACAGTCATCTTCCTCACCATGTGCAAAGGAGTCTTTTCACTGAAACAGACATTTCTTCAACTGAGCTGTGAAAAAATATGAGAAGTAAATCCTGCTACCCAACCCAAGTAGCCTGCTCAGAGAGCTGCCCAAGTTCCACTCACCAGGCTTATGGAGAGTTATTTCCCCTTCCTCCTGTTTCAAAGGACACTGAACAAAGGAGAAACTTCCACTGAGTCTACTTGGCTATAGCCCAAAACTAGTTGGGGTAACTGGTGTCCTGGACTAGGTGACATACATATGCAAACTTGCAGTTAAATATTCCAGCATATCTAAGGGCAGGAAAGTCAAGTAAGCACTAGAGAGTGTTTTATTAAATCAGAGAATAAAAAGAAACAATAAAAATAAAATAATATTTGCAAGAGGATTTTATTAATGCTGTAAATTTCATTCACACATGCACTCAAGAGCTTTCTAAGCAAAATGGAAAACATTCTTTTCTCTTTTACTGACAGATAAGTTTTAATTTTTTATGACTGGGCATTGAGATCAATATCAGCACACTTTATCTCCCTTGCTTCGCATGTTGGAAAAATACAAAGCCAGGAGATAAACTGCTCCTCTGAAATTGCATTTGTGTTGGCAGTTTATTTTATGTTTCTGTAATTTTATTAAAACCACTTATATACATCCAACATGATTCCACACACAGAGTTTGCAAAATGAGCTATTTAAGCTGCAGTGGTTTTCTGTATAAACATATTTATCAGGGCTAAATTGCTAGTCAGCATGTATGTTGTAGAGAAATTGTAACAAAAAAAGTACATACATCTCCTTTCATTTGGCATTTTCCTGCATTTTAATCAAATTGTACTTTTTAAACTGGTATCTTTGTTCAGTCAAAAGCTCCACAGTCTTAGTAAACTCCTTGCAGTGCCATTGTAAAGATTAGGAATAAGCGGCTTTCCTTCTACACCAGCCTATACACATAGCTGAAGTATAGAGCAACCACTGAAGATATCTTCAAGCAGTCACACAGGACTCAGAGTTCAAAGGAGAAATACAATTATTCTAGAAATTTCATGCCCTCTTTTTAATTACCTGTGTTCAAGACTAAAAAAAATCACTCTTTTTTCTTTCTGCAGCAACACAGGATCAGCAAACTCCAGCTCCTGCAGAGACTCAGTTCTGATATGTAGCACCCTTGTCTAAAAATGCTAGTGGTGGTTTATCTTGTGACACTGTGTTTACACCTGAACAAGCAACATCGTGATAGGACAAGAAGCAATGGACACAAGTAGTGACATGGGAATTTCCAATAACATATAAGGAAAATCTTTTTCAGTGTGAGGGTGGCCCAACATTTAAGTTGGTGCCTAGAGGGGCTGCAGAGTCTCCAACCCTAGAGATACTCAAAACTCAACAAGGCCCTGAATCATGTGATCTGACTGGCCGTGCTGTGAGCTGCAGGTTGGACTAGGTGACCCCTAAAGGTCCCTTCCCACTTAAATTAGTCTCTGATTCTACAAGTCTAACTGGAGAACAACAGGGGAAAACAGGGAGAAGTGTTCCAACTTTATGCCTATGTATGAAATAAGTAATCTGGAAATCTCATACTGTCCTGCAGTGAAAATAAATTCTCTCTTAATGTTGAAGCCCCATATTGAGCTTCTATTTTATTTCATTCAGTTTCATTTTTTACACTCCTCTGTGGCTGGCTATTCCCAACCCAACTTTATCTCTTTTTAGTTATCTTGTTCCATCCGATTGCCTTTCAGGCTTCCCTACAGATGGTGGTACATCCTCTTCTCCTGATGACTCTGCTTTGATGTCTGCGTTCATGTGTTTTGAAACAGCGTAATCATTCATGAAGCTCAAGTCAGCAGACTTTAATCTCTCTCTGAAGAATGCTGCATAGAGTTGACAGATAGAAGCTAAGGACTCTTCTTTCTGTGAACATGTCTGAGTATAAATATTTTTCCCTAGCACTATCAAGACCTGCAAAAACTAACGGCAGCATCCTTGTTACCAGCTCTTCCTTTGTGAGGCTGTAATCCTCCAGAGCACTCTGTGACAACACCAGCCCTTTCTGCAAAGGCAGTTTCTCACTTTGAGATCACTCTTCTCTGGGACAGCTCTCGCCTTTCTGTCAGGATATGCAACAATCATACGATGACTACCAGCAATTATGTTCCCTTTTTTCTTAGCTTCATTTCCTTCAGGAAAATGTTGGGTTGGTTTTGGGTTTTTTTGGTTTTGTTTTTTTTGTTGTTGTTATTTGTACTAGCCTTATTCCAAAATGGTAATGAGTGTTAACCCTGACATTATTTCCTCAAGGAACCATTTTCCAGATCCTTGGCAACTGTTTTCTCCTCTTCCTTTATGATCTGAGTCCAAAGAATCCAAAAATAGTTGAGGATTTCCACCACAGGGGCTGAGACAGAGGAATGAAGAGAGGGAAACAAATGCATTAAAACTATTATCGATGTTCACTAGCTGCAGTTGCAGACACACAATATTGCAGATAGTCCTCTACTTTGGCTTCATGCCTTTAAGAACTCTGAGAATTTGTTTCAAGATTGGTTTTAAATATCCTGCTGCTTCTCCCTGAGGTTTTTAGGGTGTGTGGTTATAGAATTATTGATCCAGAGGCCTTCCCAAACTTATATACATATACAAAAAATATATAGAGAAAAATATACATAGAAACAGGTGACGTCTTCTTCCGTGTTATTTTAAAAGGAAACCTCAGTTTTCACTGAGGTATGATAAGCTTTGAGGATAAAGTGTTCTACCAAATTTGCTCTTGATGGATCTTCTTGAGGATATTCCTGATCAGCATCATATACTCTCCTTTTTTTTCCCTCTTTTCTAAACACAGATAACAGCATAAATAGTTTTAGATAGTGCTGCAAAGATGGGCCTAAAGTAGGTGCCTTTTAAAACCCTTGGGCTTTTTTATTTAGTCCTTCTGTATCATGAAACTATTCTCAATCATGATGTCTATCTATTCTGTCCTTCCAACTTATTGCCTTTCCTGTATGTAGACTACATATACCCTATCTTATGGCTCAAAATCTCTACTGGATTGGGTCTGGAAGTACATACTGCAAAACTTCCAAAGGTATTGGTTTGCTTCCCACAGGCTCATTGTGAGTGGCTTCTTTAATGTTATTCCAAATGTCCTAGTGTTCTTCCAATACTGAAACTTTGTTTGGTAGTTCATTTTTGTTTTATTTTGGGAAAAAAAAAAAACCACCATCAAAAAATGAAGTGAAGTCTGCATACTTCTAGAACTTTTAAAATCTTAGATTGCTTCACTCAAAGGCACAGGACTGTGAATTTACACCAAGTGTAAACATGCATATGATATGCGTGTCTGGATTGAAATCTACAGATGTCTACAGCACGGGTGCGTGTGTTTGTATGTGTGTCTGTTCCTATAGGCAGACACACTATGCTATCTGGATTTGGTTTAGCATTTTTTATATCAGATGAGATCTCTGTTATAAATGAAATTACAGCAGTAGAAAAGTCTGCATCGAAGCCAATGAGCTCACTAAAAATGTCCAGCATTCCAGCAGTGCAACTATACTGCAAAGTAGTGGGGAGATTCCCAAGTGGGCTTTGAACAGGCTACCTAGTTGTGAACATACAAAAGATTAATGTGAGATTTATTTTTTTAATTTTCTTTTTTTAAGAGAGTGCCAGGTACACTTTTTCTTTCAGCTTGGGGCAGAAAATAAACTGGTTTGTTTAGATGTGCAGAAGTTGTGACTGTAAGGGATTTTTACCAGATTAAGTTGCTATGCACTGAATCCTAAACTGCTATGTTAAATTCCCTTGAGAACCCAAATTACTGCCTCTACATTTAGCTTGAGTATGTCTAAACTCTGCTTCAATAAACAGGTCCTAGTCATTCAAAAATATATCAAGACTTTGGCTCAAAAAAATAAACCCTCATCATTAGAATTTGTAGTGACTGAGCAAGCTTTCTTCTTCTTTGGCTTAATTTATTTCTTTCTTTGCGTTCTGCAGAATAGCCCTCCTCTTTTAACTACCTTATTTAGATGGGTATAACATTCAGATTACCTGCTGTTGGTATTTTTGTGTTTTGAACAACAGATTCACTTGTAGGGTTTGTTTCACTCCTATATCTGGGCACTACGAGAGGATGTTTTCCACTTTTCCTTCCAGTTCCCTTCCCTCTTCCCCTCTGCCATCCTCTGTCTGCTGCTTCTGCCTGCTCATCTCTCTCAGCCATTCATCTCTGATTTGTGTGTGTGTTATCTGAAGGCCAGTGTATTTTAAATACTGGCACACTTTGGAAGGACTGTCAGGCATGTAAAATATGGAGAATGATAGCATTTTTGTACAAGTTTATAATTAATCCTGTAGAAAGGGAAAGAAGAAAACATAGTTTCTATGTAGGAAACTAATTAGTATTTAATTCATAGCTGAGAATGTCAGAAGAAATGTTTTATCTTAGCTATTTTGATTTTGAACTTCACTAACCTCAAGAACACAAAAGGTTATTCCCTGCACTGGGGAACAGTTTTGAATTTATTTTTCTGCTTTTGTGGTATAAACCAGTTTGGTCAGTATAATGTCAATTAAGATAGATAAAAGAAAAAATTATGCATAAGCATGTTATTGCAAAATACAGCTTTGCAACTGAGAACTGCCATCTAAGCATATGGTAAATATCATCCCTGCAAATAATCTCTCATTTGAACATATAGATAGAAAGTCCCTGCTAGAAATAATAATAAAAAAAATTTAAAAAAAGTAATGAGAATTAAAAGAGGAGAAAAATTTGGGCTTTTATCCCACAGTGCCTTATGATGAATATTTTTGTGCTGCACTGAAGCAAAAGGCTTTTGAAAACATGACCTACTTAAAATGAAGTATTGAAAGTGAGAAGGCTGTCATGATTTGCTTAATACTTTTGGTAAGCCTTCTGGAGAGCCTCCAATTATTTGTCTGTTCACGCTAATGTAGGCCATGTTGCCTTCTTGGAGAGACTGGTCTGTTTTTATACAGATACTTATATTTAGCTTCCTAGCTTTTCTTTTCTAGAAAAAAAAAATCTTAGCTATGACCTTTTTGCACACCCTGAGCTCAAGGAAAGTATTAACTGCTCCCTCTACCAGGCAAAACTTTTTATTGTAGATGAACCCATATTTCCATTACTAGCTCTGTTACCGACTTCTGACAAGTATTTCCTCTATCACTAGGTGTTTCATCATACCGTGTTGTGTATACATTGAAAGCTCCTGTTTCCCATGGCTTAAAATGTGCTAGTATTTCCTACGATAACTGGTATTTATGTACTTCTGTGAAAGTTTATGCATCTTGGACTGTTTCAGCTGGACTATGAACAAGTGAATTAATTTAATTTCTTTGCTGGATTGTTAAAATATCTCAGTGTATTTCTCTAGCAAAGAATAACTTGGTGCAAGTGATCCTAATCTTAATTGATTTTTTTTAAGTCCTTCTGTATTGGAAATTCTGATATCTTAGAATTGGGATCTTCAATAAGCTAAGTAATATTTTAGGAGAAAAAAAAATCACTGGCTGCATCTGGAAACTCATTAGTCATCCTAAACTAAGTACGTTGGGTTTTCTGAAAAATAAGACTCTCTCTAGGTATCCAAAGTTCAAAAATCCATTTTTGCTAAGGAGAACCCTGAGATGTAAATAGTTTTAAAAATAGTTTTGGTGTCTGTGAAGCAATCTATGAGGGCTTTGAATGGAAGAATGAGTCAGAATGGTTGCAGAGATTGCTAAAATATGTGACTGAAAACCTTCAACTTATGTGGATGGCAACAAACAAACATGTGTGCATGTGTGCTTTTCTTCCAAAAGCAGGTGTTGACATGCTTTTGAATGAACGGTTTGGTATGTGTGTATGGCATTGGAGACAGATAACTCTTTGTTCTTCTGTGAAGGAATGAAGCTCAAAAATGCTGTGGTTTGAAATCCTGTGAGCAAGAAATCATCCTGAAATCTTTACTCAGATTTCCCATAGGATTTCCAGAACCCCCAGGAGTATTGAGGGAAAAATCCTGCCTTTCCTGCTTCACATTCTGAGCCCCACAACAACTGGGGTTTTACATTCAGTTTCAAAGCATCTCACCAAGTACACAAGTTTCCTGGCCACCATTTTATCTGAGGTATTAGAGGTAAATGAACTTATTCAAGGTCAGACTGTTTCAAATAAATAAAACTTGAAACTCTGTAGTCAGCAAAACACATGACTTCTCAAAAAAGTTGGAAAAACAGATTTTATTGAATATCTGAGTCCCTTGTTTCCAAGTTTAGAGAGACTTGTGGCAAATTGTACAATTACAGGGGTTCCTTATCTTCAGTCTGGTGAAGGCTTCATTGTCTCCATGAGGCACCACCGTGCATCATCCACAGACACATCACCAGGAAAAAAACCCCTAGATTAGCTATCTTGTTTCCAATTTTCTTTTAGTATAAAAGCCTCTCTCAGTCAGAGCACCTTTCATTTCACTACCTGTAGTTAGATTTATAGCTACACTATAATAAAGCACTTGAAATCTTTTATGAGTTGAGGGAATGAAAATCAGCCAGTGCTAGCCTTGTTTAAATAATAACTAACTTGAGATGAAACTTTATTTTAATAAAAATAAACAAATATCTAATATCATGTCCCCTCACTTTGCTATTAGTATGCTAGTGTTCACTGTCTGTGTAATTTTATCATGGTCATTCATAATAAATGCCCATGAAAACACCATATTTGAGAAATTACTTCTGTGGGGATGCAGACATTTTATATATTTCTTTTTAATGGGGTTTTGCTTCCAAGCATATTTTCAAAAAAATCACAAATCACAGAAATGAAGGTTCAGGCAGCTAAGGCCTTCAGGTAGATGGATCACCTAAGGGATGACAGGTATGCTAAAACATCTGTGCTAGTAGATTGAGGTAAATGAGTCATCCCCTCAATGAACAAACCGTGTCTCTGATGAGTTCTCCTTTCTCCTGACAATAGCTCACTGATGAGCAGTGCTGTTACACTGACTTCAATTTGGGTCCTTATTTGCACGGACCTTGAATGAATCTAGGAAAAAGGAAGACAGAAAATCCAAGAGCTTCTAGGATTTCCCCCATTCCCAGGTCATACTTCAGATACTTGATGAAATCCTCATTCCACTGAAAAATTCAAGTTAACTGCTCACCAGCTTCAGGTTAGAATGTCATCTTGAAAAAACTTGGTACTGGTATCTTTGGTGTGGTTTAGTGTTTTGGTTATAGTTTTTTAATTGCTTGAACATCAAATAACTAGACTTTAAGATTGAGACTATTGCTTCCATGACAGAGAATTGACCAGTTTGTGAAGTCAAGGACAACATTGGCTTGGTTTCCTCTGCTTAATAATATGCAGCAGACCTGTTATTTAAAAATTACCTATAGCCACATTTGCTAACATTAAATTACATGTCCTGAAGCCTCTGAAGGCTGGTAAATCTCAGATGGACTATTTGCTACTATCTTGCTCCTTCGCCACCTCATGTTGCTGAAAGCTTGCCTGTGCAAAAAACCAAAGTGCAATTACACACTGAGACATCTAACCTCATTTAGAAAAGTTTCCAGAAACAGAGATGCTTTTCCTAGTCCTTTACCAGTGCACTGCAGGGGCTGGGCTGCTGGGGACTGGAAGTATCTGGGGGTCACCTGGGGGTGGCAGGGCAGGACCTGGCAACCAGGACTGGTGTTTTCTTGAGACTCTGCTTCTCCAGGCCTGGTGCCTTTGAAGCCACTGGAGGAGCCAGTGGTTGAAGGAAGAATGGGCTGTGGAGACAGACTGAAGGAGGAAGGGAAAGGCTCTGGCTGCCCTCAGCAGATGCTGAACCCTCTTGCCCCCCTCAGCCCCTGTGAGAAAGGTCCTTGTGCTTGGGCGCTGAGGCTCAGCTGGCTAAAGCATCTGCCACAGAAGCAGGGGATCCTGGAGATAACTCTCAGCAGTGCCTGCTTAGGGCTTTAAATGGGAAAAATGGAGCTGTGAGTGACACCCAGGACATACCATTTCTTATGACCAGGCCTGAATGACAACTCTGGTCCAGATGTCACATGCCATGATGATCCTTTCTTTACTCAGCCTGCTGCCCTCCTCTTCTTCTACCTTCCATATTACTGAAGGAAACCACACCTCTCCATCCCCAGAGCTCCTTGCACTCTCTGGGAGCAACTCTGATCCACATGGAAAATCTCACTAACATCCCTGATGAAATTGTATCTGATTCTGTCCCCAGGCACCCCCAGCAGCACTGCCCTGACATCATGCCTCTCCCGGAGTGGCTGGGAAAGCCTCACCATGCCAATATGAGCCCCCAGGGCAGTAGCTCCTTGTGCAGCTCACGGAGCTGGGGCACCTGTGCACTGGGGATGGAGTGGTTTCTGGCCCTCTCCCTTTAGAAGGAAATATTGGGGGTTAGGAAGAAAACTGCAGGACTGGCCTGTACTCAAGTCTTCCAATTCTCTTTAGGTTCTGGATTGTACCTGAATGCCAAAGACTGAAGTATGCAACTGAGCTGCACTCTGGAGTTATTCCCAACTCATCATCTCCAAGGAGTCCACGGCAAACAGAGGTACAGAAGAACATAGCCAAAAGGGAGGACTTTTTTGAGCTCTGGCTATAGCAGTGCTTTGGACAGTGCCCATTTGCTACATGAACTGCAGGCCAGAGGACTCTTCATTCTCACTCTTCCCATTCCCTCCCCAAATTGTCACCATGGGATCACTCCAATGCAAAAGCTGGCTGGCTGGGTGCAGTCCATGCCCATGGAAAAAAAATGCTGTGACAGAGGTGTCCACCAACACTTGGAAGTACCTCTTCCTCCCTTTTGATACTGCAGGGAGCACAGGCTGGTGATTTCTAATTAACTTGTATTTTTGAGGGATGAAATTATGTTGGTGTCATGGGCAGCAGGATAGTCAGAAATGGAAAGTATAAAAATGTCATTGACAGGTGGAGCCTTCCCTGGGGTGGGCAAAGCCTGGCTCTGTTCCCTGCAGGGGTGTGCAGACACAGACTTTCCTTGCAGATTGCATTGGGGCCTGGAAGGGTTTTGGCTGACGTTTCTCGACCTGGATTTCTGGTTTCTTTGGTGGGGATCTAGAAAGCCACTCCTGCAGAAGCAGCTGTGACTCAGTGCACACCCACAGCCTAAGACCCAAGGAAGCCATACGTTGAGAGGGACAAATTGGTCCAAACCTGTGAGCAAGGGCTTCAACTTGGCTCCAAACCATGCATGAGCCCTCCAATCCCACAGCATGCAGTGCTTCCCATGGGCCTCCCCAGGGAATTAACAGTTCACTAGCAATATAGACTCTAATGGACACTCTGCCCCAAGGCTCTGTGGCCAAGTGCAAAGATAGTGACCAGGGCGAAGAGATAGGTGATACAGCCCCAAAATCTCTATGGAGAGGGAGAGTCCCCTTCATTATTCTCTCCACAGGGCAAAGAATTCCCACTTTTGTACCCTCCTCTTTGCTCCCACTTGTCCTCTGCCGAAAGGCTGAGGTGATGAGGCCCAGTGCTGGGCCACAAATGCGCTCTTCCTGTTTTGGTTTTTCAGTTTGTTGTTGTAATGAAATCAGGAGCTCATCTTTCTAAATATTACTAAAAATGCTTTCCCCTTGACAGATATGCTATGTATATGTGTATGTATCTTTAGTTCACGTAATATCAGGTAAGGGCCAGTGCAACTTTTCTGTTCAGCACCTTTAATGGGACATAAAAATCAGAAGTGGCCTACCTGTTTTGTATTCTTCTCTCATGGGATCTGCATTTATCATTAGCCAGGATTTCTGAGCTAATGCAATGTATGTATTCGTTATTTTAAAAAAATGTAGAGTTGAAATTGTCCTATAGCCTACATAAGTATAAGTAATCCACAAATGATTGTATCTCTTCTGACAAGCAATAAGATAGGTCTATTTTGTTTTTAGGGGCTTGTATGTCTTCCTCCCTCGCCAATCAGGATTGCCTCCCATGATTTTCCTGGCACTGCACCTCAGCAAACCCTGCATGAGGCAGTTCCTCATCTGCCTGCAGGTGGGCCCGCTCTTCTTCTTCCATGACTTCTAGAAGAGCTCCAGAGTTTCTGCTTTCCACAATCAACACCTCAAGCATCAGTTTGATTTCCATGTCAAAGTGCAACACTTGATACTGGGAGTCAGGGAAGCAGAGGTAAAGGAATCATGATCACAGTCTCTCTTAACAACTTAGCAAGAAGAAAGGAGGATGAAAACAAGACTTGTGCTGAAGGCAGTGCTGTGAAGTGGAGCTGCTGTCTTTTGCCAGCTATAGCAGAAAGTATTTATGCAGCATGGGACAAAAGGACAAGTGTGATGAAGTGAGCTTTAGCATGTCTGATGGACTTATTCATATCACTGTCCCATCACAGCTGCAATGGGGGCTACCAGGGAGAGGCAGACCAGTGACCTGGGCTCTATCTCTGCTCACATCCATGTTCTGACCCCTGCATTAACTTTTTGATCACTCAGAAGCTGTCTGCATTTTCATCGATTCACTTCAGTAACAAATTGAAGAATACAGACTGGCAGCCTGCTTTGTGACCATCCTCAGTTCATTCTCCCACCTGTGGAGCTGTCCATGTGTGCTGGTGAGTCTTCAGCCAACAGACTGAAAACTCAAGCAATCTCCTTATCAGGTATCTCAGTTCGGTTGTTAATCAGAAATTCTACAGCACCTTCACCTGCACACATAAACCACAATGGGATGAAAACATATAAACCAGACTTTTCCGTTCTTGACCCTTGCAGCCTGTTTCCACATGAAACTCCTCCACAAGGGTTTAAGAGAGAAGACAGCAAGGTACCTTTTAACAGGAACGCTCTGATCATCCCAGAAGGGTGAAGCTGGTTGGTAAATTCGGTGTACCTTGTAATTCATCCTCATCAGCACTTACAGTGGGAGCTGCCTTTGACTGAGCTCAGCATATTTGTCCCAATGCAAATAGCAAGATTACTGGAATTCATCCTGCTGGTTGAAGAGTTTCAGCTGATGTGGTGGAGCAGAGGAAGCAACTGCTTGAGGAAGAAGAGATTTGCTCTAGGCAACTGTCAGCCACCCTAGGGGAACACAAATGTAGTATGACACCAGTGCACCAATTTAGTGTCTCCTGCTTCTTTTTAGGAGTGCATTTCCATTAAACTCACAGAAATGATGCTACCACTAAAAAAAGAAAAGTGTCTGCTTTTCTCAGTGACTTAGCAGAAATGCCATTCAAAAATCCCCAGCGGCATCTCAGCATGAGGTTAATTTTAAGATCTGGACCAACAGGTCATCCTTGCAGAATCCCATGTCATTGAGTAGATCAACAGCATTAATAAATCCTCTAATGTTTCACCAGAGGCTTTCCTAAGGTACATGAAAGCTCGTGGTTGTGTTGTGTAGCTTCCAAGGTGTTCTAAGTCAGTTTTCAAGTCCCCTGATTTTCAATTGTGAAACATGGTGTTTCTCATTTCCATGCCTGATCTAGAGCAGTGACTACCTTCACTGAGATACTGCAACCTCTTCCCTCTCTTGCAAGCGTCATTTTGTGAAGCAATCTCAAAGGCCTTAAAGAAGAGTTGTAACCAGACAAATGCTTTCCTGTGTTACCTTCCCTCCAAATCCAACTATGCAGCAGCAAGAGCTAGCTAATAAAAATGATGGGCTTTTAAATGAGGCTGTCAACTTGCAGGGAAATGCCAGTGCTCTATCAGTCACTCAATAACAGTGAGACTGCTTGCAAAACTTATTCTTTCAGTCCTTCCGATTTGCTGGCTTCTCCAAAGCCAGCATCCCTTTCTCATAGAGGTCAGCTAACAGAATTTTTGAGGCGAGGCTTCAGAGGGAGTCCTGCTATGCCAAGAGCTTCAGATGAGGCTTCAAGCACTGCTGCTGAGTCTAGATGGAGAAACCCTGTGACTCTGGCTCACGAGGAGGCAGGTTGGATTCAGTTACATGCCCTCACAGGTATCCATCAGCACTGACAGAGCAGGGAGCTTCTGGGGTACATACTGGCTAAACCAACATTAGTCTCCTAACAAGATCGAGCTCTTCTCTGACTTCTGCTCTCCTTCCCACTGTTGTCTCAGTAAGCCTTCCCTGAGGAGGATGCAGAGGAAGAAAATAAAGTAAGTTTCCCATAGGCACATGACATCAAGTGCACTACAAGAGAAACAGAAACGAAGACAGAAAACAAAAATGCCAAACTTTTCTACACCTGAAACAGGCAGTTTGTCTTTCTTGTGCTTTTAGGTTGGAGTCCCAGGTAGGCCAAATCCAGTTCCTGAAGAGACCCTGCAGGTTAGCAAGGAGCTATCACAGATGGAAGTGAGAAGAACTTATCCTTAAGGTCTCTGCCAGCAGGTATATAGGTCAGCTTTGGAGGTCATCATCTGGTCCTTTGCTGAGGGCCTTGTTCAGTTCCTGACACACCTTCTCAATATCAACTACTTTGAAGACCCACTCAAATTATGGTCCTGCTGCATACAATATATCCGGGACATCCTGCACGGTATGCAGGCAGGGGTGGAAGAACAGTTACACTGGTGAAGAAAGGCCTTGTGACAAGGAGGAAGGTCCCAGAGACAGGACAAAGAGCCATGGGACAGATCAGAAATGTTGTCAAAGATCTGTCTCCCTCTTTCAGGGGAGCTATTTTTTAAACAAAAGTCCTTGTAGCTGCTATGCATGGGAAAGATCTGCCAGGGAATTATTCCAGGTATCATCACCATGATGAACTGGCATGTGTGAAGGGGGCTGCAATGTGGGATGTCTACAAGTGAAAATCTCTCTTGCAGACAACTCCTATTTTTACTGAGGAGACCAATCCCCTCTCTACCAAACAGAGACAATTTGAAAGTTCAGACTTTTGACACAATTATCAGGACAGGGTAAAGGATAGGAACTTACAAGTATTTTGTGAGACCAGCTTTCCAATGCTCTTGGCATTTCTTTACAAGAAGCTGCTATTGCCACACAGGGAGGTATAGACTGCAAAGGGCAAATGAAACAGGGTGGATTAAAGAAAGTATTCCTGCCCTCATGTGGCAGATAAAAAGCTGAGAAACACTAAATGACCAAAAGCCTTGGGGAAGCCGTGAGTCTTCCCAGTGATCCCTTCAGATGATCATAGAATCAATAGAATGATCAATAGAATAGATCAATAGAATGGTTTGGGTTGGAAGGAACCTTAAATATCATCTAGTTCTAACCCCCATGCCTAGGCAGGGACATATTCCACTAGATCATCTTGCTCAGACTCATCCAACCTGGCCTCAAACACTTCCAGGGAAGGGGCGTCCACAACTTCTCTGAGCAACCTGTTCCAGTGCCTCACCACTCTCATAGTAAAGAATTTCTTCCTAATATCCAATCTAAATCTACCCTCTTTCAGTTTAAAACCATTACCTCTCATCCTATCACCACAATCCTTGATTGCCTCCCCATCTTTTCTGTAGGCCCCCTTCAAGGTATCCCCAGAGCTCTCTCTTCTTCAGGCTGAACAACCACAACTCTCGCAGCCTGTCCTCATAGAAGAGGTGCTCTAGCCCCCTGATCATCTTTGTGGCCCTAAAGATGCTAAATAATACTGGTCCTAATATGGACCCTTGAAGGACACTACTTGTTACAGGTCTCCAGCTGGACATTGAACTGTTGACCACAACTCTGAGTGCAACCATCCAGCCAATTCTTTATCCAGAGTCGTCCACCTGCCAAATCCATGTCTCTCCATACTAGAGACAAGGATGTTGTACGGGACAGTGTCAAATGCTTTGCACAAGTCCAGGTAGACAACGCCAGTTGCTCTTCCCTTATCCACCAGTGTTGTAACCCTGTCATAGAAGACCAGCAAAGGTCAGGCACAATTTGCCCTTAGTGAAGCCATGTTGGCTGTCACCAATAACCTCTTTATTTCCCAAGCAATCAGAGAAGAAGCATCAGGTGAGAGAGGTAGATCAGGCAGGGGAGCACACCGCGGGCTTGCAGCCCTGAGGGCCCTATGGCTCCTGCCACCCTGACAGTTAAACGCTGACCTGTTCTCATCTCAGTTCCCTGACAGCCTGGCCTGGATGTGGGGGCAGAATACAGACGTGGCACAGGGCTCAGTCTGACCCTGTGCCCCAGCAATGGCAGCTCAGCTCCTGGCTGGGCCCTGGCCAGAGGAGCAGTGGCCACAACCCCACCACAGTAGCAGCAGGGCAGGGGCTGCCCAGGGGCACCAGGAACATTCCCCCCCCACCCATGAGAGGAGGAAGATGGCAGCACTTGCCAGGCCATATCATGAGGCCTGGTGTCACCCTGGCAACACTGTGGGGTGGGCACTCCTGGAGGTCTGTGTGACAATAGGGACCGGGCTTCCCTGAGTGATTGTGCCAAGAGCCAGTGGGAGAGGGACAAGCTGACCGGGGGCCAATGGGAGCCCTGAGGGGCGCAGCATTTGGGGGGGTGGTCCCCTCAGTGGTGTGTGCCCGCAGGTGGGCCCATGGGGGGGGCCATGGCCGTGGCCCCTCTGGGCTGTGAGGACCCTGGAGACCTGGCATTGCTGTGGCCTCCAGGGCCCTGACAGCCAGCCCTGAAGTGGTCAGTGGAAAAGCATTGTGTATTCCACACTGGAGGTGGAAAAGAACCATCAAAATTCATGAGGGATATTAATTTTAATATATATGAGAAAGAGAGTGACAATATGCAACCAGTCGTGCTCTGCGTGATGAATTGCTGTCCACTCGCATGCAGTGCTTGCAGTAATATCCATTTGCAGTGATATATCATTTTCTTATTAAACCTCATAGCTCTTTATTAGCACATTGAATTTTATGGTTATTGCAGGACTTGTGGGGACATGACTAGAAATTGTGTGTAACATCCCTCCCTGTGTGACACAAGAAGGCCTAATTTCAACAAGTTCACGAGTGAAATGCTCTCTTGCTTTAACTTGGATGAATGGTTTATGCCACATTCCACCTCTTAAATTTGTTTTTAAAGGGCTTCCAGTGAGGGGGACTTTTCCTTTTTTAATAGGCAGTGGTCTATCTCCCTGAGTGCAGAATGGCTTCCTCCTGACTTGCATTGAGGAGAGCCAGGATAAACGGCCTTTGAGCAAATGTCTTAAGAGGTTTTCTCCTGGGAGTCTTCCTGAAAGAGGAAAAGATTGGAGCAGGTCATGGGTAAAAGCATTTCTAGACATGAGTTTTGCTTCCAGTCATGCTTCTGCATCAAATGAGTGCCATAACCCCAAATTTCAATTGTGAGGAGAGACCTCTAAATTAATCTTGGAGAACATGGCAACCATCACATTGAAACAGGTCAGCTGAGATGTTGGATGGCATATCTCTTTAATCAGCTCCACTGAGCACATTGTTATTTTCCAAGTGCTTTAATGATGTTAAGTAAGATCCCTTGTAAAATCAGAACAAAACAGATGAAATAATACTGGCCAAAAGGAGGTGGTTTGTGATGTGTTTAAAGAAAAAGGTAGTGGATGTTCCAGATGTCAGTTAGAATGATGAAAAAGTGTACAAGAGCAAGAGGGAGAATATTAAGGGTGAATAAAGTAGCTGAAGAAATAAAAATATTGGAAAAAAATTGAATATAATATTATGAAAAATTTTCAATAAATGGTAAAAAAAGAACGCAGTTTCAACAGTCAGATGGAGAATATATGACAGCATTCCATTTTTGATAGGGAAGCCACTGTAAAATATAGGAGTGCTGACTGAATTTCTTGAAAAAGACATATGAAGGCAAAGCCAAAAATCCTGGGATCCATTTTCTTCCAGGTGGGAAATGATATTGTACTGTAAAAGCTGCAGATCTGTTGGAATAAAGGATGGCAGCAACCTGCTTCTGTTGAATAGCCTAAACTTCAAAGAAGAGTAGCCAAGAACGCAGGAATTGCTTCAACAAAGATTTGGGTTCTCTAAGGACTGAGAAAGTGCTTGCAGGACAAAATGTGTCTGAGCAATGTGATTCTTCACTTTCAAGGCATCCTTTTGTAGCCCCATGGGAAGGCAGGCCTCTAAGCCTTTCCTCAATTTTAACGTGAACATCTGATTCCTCAGTTTCCTTACATGCAGTTGGAAATGCTGGTGCCAAGTGAGGATGAAGAGCTCTCAGATCAGGACTTTGTAAAGGCTGTGCTAAGAGTTGAGCAAGTGGGGTATTAGGACTCAAGGAGTTAATGAAAACACTAGGTGTTTAATTAAATAAGGGGAGAGGGGAAGGAAATATTGCTTCAGCAGTGAACAAGTTTTGTATCCCTTGAAGTACCTGGCAGCGTACAAACAAAGCATCCCTTTTTTCAGCTGCCTTAAAGCCTGCAGTACCTAATCCATTGTGCCTTGTGTATCATGTTAATGAGTAATTGGACTTGAGTTTCCAGTACTTGAGCTTCAGAAAGAACTGAAGCAGCAAGTTTGAGAACAACTTTCTATAAGAAAAAGGAGCTAGCTTAAGACATTTGGTAAATCTATTTGGGTTCAATGTCATACTGTAAGTAGAAAAAAGAAATACAGATGCTTAATAGTTTTTTGTATATACAGAAGTGATTTTTACAGACTTTAAAGCTTGTTTTGCTGGAAAACTGATTCCTAAGTGGTGGCATGGATTCATGTATTTGACAGCCATGTAAGGTTTGGTTAGGAAGTAACTTTTTTAAAATTATGTTTAGGTGACAAGAAAATGTCTCTGAATAAAGTCAGTAATATTGAAACATTAAGCATAGCCACAGTGGAGTTTGTCACTTTACTGTAATTTGTTTAGGTGATTAATTTGAGCTATTCCACAGTTCTGTGGATGTTAGGTGGTATAGTAGCCCATAAAAGTTCTTTGTGGTTTTGCTATTTTTTTTTTTAACTTTTGGGGAAAAGCTATGAAACACATTTTCCAGTCAGCTTTCTAGGTGGCAGGGGAAGGCAAATGGAGTGTGTTCTTCTTTTTGAGGTAGCTAATTTGTGGAATTTACCATAAGGCTAAATCACATTATAGAGAAAGGTACTTAACATACAGCAATTAACTGACAATTCTTAATATGAAGTAAGAACACACTTTCAGTGCTGAGCGTCAGATAAAAGCATTGCAGCTGGTAATCCAAAAATGTATTTTAATGTGACTTGAAATGTGACTTTAAGCAAGCTTTTTAAAAAAAGTACATTAATTAAAACATGGGAATTTTAAAACAAAGTGGGATGCTTTAACCTACTTTTTATGTTTTTAAGTACAATAAATTTGTGTCAAGTTAATGCTTTTAATTTCGTTAATGTGCTGGAGATGCTTAAATGATGGGGTGATTGGAGAAGCCTGTTTTGGCAATTTCAGTGACAATGTCACCCTGATAAAATATAAAAAGGCATCTACAAAA
Organism: Nycticorax nycticorax; assembly: GCA_023375905.1. Taxonomy (NCBI): domain Eukaryota; kingdom Metazoa; phylum Chordata; class Aves; order Pelecaniformes; family Ardeidae; genus Nycticorax; species Nycticorax nycticorax. The sequence continues at coordinate 925,131 of JAKFQP010000130.1, forward strand.
GTGCTCTTTATACCCTCATTAGTTTTCAGCTACTCTGACATTGCATCTCGTGTTTATACTCCAGAAAAAAAATGGGTTTGTGAGTTTGCCTCTGCATCTGAAATTAAAACTGAGGTGCCTGTATGAAGAGAATCCAGAATGGTTGACTCTCGAGAACTTGCTTACATGGTCATTTAGACTGGAATAGCCATTCTGTGTGTTTTTTCTTGTGCTTTCTCAGCATTACAAATTCCACATTTCTTTTAGAATAATATCTTTCCAGCCTCACATTGTTTTGTAACTTTGGTGCTTTAAATTCCTGCTCTGTTACAGTTTTTGTGGTGAACCTAATCTGCAGTTACAGTTCTTCTCCATTTCTGCAAAGGAAAGTAGTAGGCAGATAATATATATCCATTTTGTTTCATTCCACCTGGTGTGCAAGTAAGCTTGAGTCAAGCATAGGTGTTGACCTTGACTATTTTGCCTCCTTCAAGAAGCTTAAGTAAACCAGGGGACCTTGCTCATTCAAATAACTATAGAGTGCATTGTTACAAAATTATATTCTCCATTGCAAGCCCATGGTCCTGGGATGGATGGGAGGGGAGCTCTGTCGGTATTGGAAAGGATAATAAACAATCCAAAAGCAAATCTTAGTTTTATGTCCTTCCTGTAATTTCCAAGTACAGACTGAGCCTTGAGAGTTTCTGTGTGAATTGGAAATATTTTCTGCCATTCTACACAGTGCTAGCACTAGCAAACACACTTATTCTTCTCAGCCAGTTTAGTATGGTCTTTAACAAGCTGTGGGTGCAGTTCTGATTTTGCTAAAGGTTTGGGTTCTGCTCTTCCTGGGACAGCACTTCCATTTAGTGTAACCTTTCAGACTGAACACTTCTAAATGGCTGTGGCCTATGAAGCATTCAGCATACTTCTTGGTTTTATATTTTGGACTTTGTTCTGACAAAGATTTTAGTTTACAGAAGTCAAGCGATATTCAATGTCAAGACTGGAAATGGAGTGCACCTTTATGGTTGCATTTTTCAAGGTCTGAATCTGGAGGTGCTTCTGTTTCACACTGCTCCTGGACAGCAAAATTGTTTCTTGGTATTGTTGGTTCTGCCTCTAATATCTTAATTTCATTTTTCATATTCAGGTCTATTACTGTTGTCATTCAGCTTTGAGTCGTTGCTGCCATTATATCACCAGTCACCAGATCGCTGCCTTTCGTGGCACTCATGACAAAGCTGACTGAAATACTTCTGTTTTGGAAGAGGAGACAGCTCTGGTTTGCTGCAAGTCAAACAAACCTGGACAATACAAAACCCCAATGCACACTCCTTCCAAAAATGCATATGAGAATAATTCTGGTAACTAGAAATACCTCCTTGGATTCCTCCCTTTCTGTCTCTTCTTTTCCTCTAACCAGTTCTCCAGTGTGCATTTGTTCATTCATCCTTCAGGTTTACTCTTGCAAGGTATCATGCAGGCTTAGCCAAGAAATTCATTAAAACATGGAAGTGTAGATGCAGTGACAGTCAATAGTGACAACGGGTTCCTCCCTATCGCAATGTGTTGCTGACAGTGCTATATTTGTATGAAGAATACATATGAAGAGGTGAAATACTTCTAGATGTCTTCCAGGAACAGGGCACTATATTCCTGAGTTTTGCAGAACAAATAGGCTTCAGTGTGTATCACAAATAGATTATCTGATCGCAGTACATTAGCTCATAAACAGATTAAACACATAAACAATTACCCTTATATTTTCTTTGGCTTAATAACTCTTGGATAGGCCTTTGCAAGAGGGCTAAGTATGTTTGGTTGAAATCAGTTTCTCAATTGCCTAAAAAGAAAAGGAGCAGGTTAAATCAAGAGTGAGAATGAATCAGATCTTGGAGGGGGTAAGTTGGTTTGCCTGAGTGCGGATCAATTTATCTGAATGCCTGAATGTTTTTCAGGTTCACATTTGCTGGAATATAGTAAAATAAACATTTCTAGTTTCCTGCTATAAAAGAATTTTGGGTGTCCTAGAGAAAACATCCTCTGTGCACCTTTGTGTTTCCACTTTTCTCTGCTGTCTGCTTTTTCTGTTTCATAGTACTAAACACAATGCTGAGCAAGGTCAATCTTCTCTTTGCAAAAGGAGCATTTTGCCCTGTTACACTGTGTGGACAAACCCATGCAAGATGCTTTGTCACTATGGAGACATGGTCTGAAATGGAAGGAATTCTTCAGATTAGGTTGTACTGAAAGCCTGAGAAAGTTGTAGGGGAAAAATACTGCTTAATATCTAGTTCTGTCCCTGCAAGATCAGAGCCTTGCAGGAGGGTAAGGCTGTTCAAGTGAGGATAGGCAGCTCAGAATCAAACCTTCACAAGGAGGATAGTCCTCTTTGGCACAAGTATGAAAATATCTGGAACTACCAGAAATTTCCCAGGCTCCTGTGTGAAAGAGGAGCCCTATTGTATTGGGTTTGTGTGGCAAGGTTTTGGTAGCAGGGGTTGGATTACAGGGGTGGCTTCTGTAGGAAACTTCTAGAAGATTCCCCTGTGTCTGACAGAGCCAATGCCAGCCAGCTCCAGGAAGGACCAGCTGCTGGCCAAGTCCAAGCCCATCAGCAATGGTGGTAGTGCCTCTGGGATAACATAGTTAAGGGGAAAAACTGCTGTGTAACAGAAGCTGGAAGAGAGAAGTGAAAATATGTGAATCAGCCCTGCAGCCCCCCAGGCCAGCGCAGCAGGAGGGCAGGAGGTGCTCCAGGCACCAGAGCAGAGATTCCCCTGCAGCCCCTGGTGCAGCCCATGGTGGGGCAGGCTGTGCCCCTGCAGCCCAGTGGGACCCACAGTGGAGCAGGTATCCAAAAGAGGCTGGGACCCTGTGGGAAGCCCGTGCTAGAGCAGGTTCCTGGCAGGACCTGTGGGCCCATCGGGAGAGGATCCTAAGCTGGAGCAGGTTTGCTGGCAGGGCTCGTGACCCCACGGGGGATCACACGCTGGAGCAGTTTGTGAAGAACTGCAGCCTGTGAGAAGGACCCACATTGGAGAATTTCATGGAGGACTGTCTCCCATGGGAGGGACCCCAAGCTGGAGCAAGGGCAGAGGGTGAGTAGTCCCCCTGAAGAGGAAAGAGCAGCAGAGACAGCCCCTGATGAACTGACCCCAACCCCCATTCCCCATCCACATGTGCTGCTCGGGGGAGGACATAGAGAAAATCGGGAGTGAAGTTTGAGCCCAGGAGGAAGGCAGGGTTGGGGGAAGTTTTTTTAAGATTCGGTTTTATTTCTCATTATCCTACTGTGATTTGTTTGACAATAAATTAAATTAATTTCCCCAAGTCGAGTCTGTTTTGTCCGTGACAGTAATCGGTGGGTGATCTCTCCCTGCCCTTATCTTGACTCATGAGCCTTTTGTTATGTTTTCTCTCCCCTGTCCAGCTGAGTAGGAGAGTGATAGTGTGGCGTTGGTGGGCACCTGGTGTCCAGCCAGGGTCAACCCACCACATCTTCCCACACTGTCATTGATGAGGGAAGAGGAAATTTGCCTGATCCAAATAACAGTTTGTAAAAAAAAAAAAAAGGGGGGGGGGGCGGGGGGGTTGGGAAAGGAGAATTAGGAACTGTCGAAGTTGTGCAATGGCTTGAGCTCTGACTGATTTCCTAGTTGTTTCATAAATGAAACAGTAATTTTTCTTCTGCTGTAAGCCTGACATAACTGATATATTTATTTGTTTTAAACATTGAAACTAAGGTCGTTGTCAGCTCTGATGTGACCTGCCTGTTATCTAGTGAAAAGAAAATCTATTTTTTTCCTGTCTTTCTTGCTCTTTCAAAGGCATCACTTTAATCCCTTAATAAATACAAACCCACACACATCTGGGTTCTCTCTGAGATGTAGCAGAGTGATTACTTATGGTAGTTGCACTGCTTCTTCAAGGGGTGGTGTAGGAAGTTCCTCCTCAGATCTAGCTAGCTCAGCTAGCCCAGCACCGTCACTATCTTTTGGCCCAGTGGCAATTTGCAGGTGCAGAAACCCAGGATGTATGCAGAGTGAACTTTCTTGGATCTAGACCCTTTGAGTTTCTTCGAGTTAAAGCTGCTGGAATGCCAGTAGGATCTGATGACTTGGAAGGGTTGCTTTCTGGTTCTTTTCATACATGGGAATTGCAGCAGCACTTGATCACTGCTCATCTGTTGCTCTTTGCTGCACCCCTGCTGTGCTCTAGAAAAGCAGGCCTGCTAGAATAAACCCATGTGGAAGCAGTTCCCAATTTTCCCTTACTGCAGGGAAGCTCTGTACTTTATGCCCACCTTTTATCTTAACTGTAACTGTGTGAGATCAACAGTAGCAGCAGCAAGAGGGAAAAAAAAAAAAAAAAAAAGAAAACCTCGTCTAATAGCATTTAGTCTGCCTTTGGAGAAGGCATTTCCAGATGGCGGCTCAGCATCACTCCAGGGGAACAGTTATCTGAATTTCATGGAGATTAGGTCTAGAAGGGAAACTTGTCAATGAATGATTGCTTCCATTTCAGGATCTGACAGCAGTCTTTTGAATGACTTCTGTGGAGCCTCAAATTCTCCTTAATCCTGCAGAATATTAGACAGCAGAATATTCTTCAAATTTCACCCTTTTCCACAACAGCTTTTAATATTTCTATAACCTTTTCTGTTGTATTGCCAGGTCCCACTTTGTACCCTCCATTTTAGATACAGTCATCCATTTTGTTGATTCCCAGGGTCATATGAAAGTTGATTTGTTTAACAACTCAAAGAGGAACCCTTTCCAAAGTGATTTCTCTTTAAGGCATCTCCTTGACGTTAATCCTTCTGAGTTTTTCTGCTGATTATTTTTATTGGATTTTCTAGAATACAGCAGTGCTTACAATAAAGGTGATGTATATATTGCTATGTGAAACTGATGTTAATGCAATGAAGCAGTTATGAGAACATCTGGATATTCAGCAAGTTACAGCTTTTGGTATCAGGTAGCTAATATCTGTCACAGGAATAGAAAATGAGAGAGATGTTCTGGGAGCAGGAAAAAAAAGGAAGTGAACAGAAATCAAAAGCCAAAACCAACAAAACTTGACATGAGTTCTTCGGAGTTTTTTGTTCAGGGCATGCCTCCTACCAGTGTGTCTCCTCCCAGTGTGCCCATGCCTGAGATTCATGTGTGCCCCCATAATCGGTATGATTGTGAAGCTGACTTTTGCAGGGGCCTGCAATTACTGGCACCTTTTTTTGGAACATGAGACCTGGGACTGAGTGGATTCCCCCATACACCCTGGTTTCAATGGTAAGAGTTACTTCTGGCTTGGGGGGTGGGGGAAGACAACTGTGCTGAGCATGATCAAAATCTCCCTGTTTCCATTTTGTTCTGATTCTTCATTTACAGTGTTGTAGGATTTTGTCCTCCTGCTTAGCTTCCACAGCCCAACAGCCTCAGAGGTTGATCTTCTACCTTTCTGTGGGCAGGTCCTGTCCGGTCAGGGGGAAAGGCTTGTTTGAGACAGTCAGAAAAAGAATGGTGGAGTTAAACTTACAGAAAAGATTCAAGAGGAGTATGAAAATGTCCAGTAAAAACCCAGTAATAATGACAAGGTGGGAGGAAGGAGCAAGTGGAAAGTCATAAATTCATGTTGGTAACATATTAGTGGGTTTGGTTTTTTTGTTTTATACTGCAATTACATTGAGGAACCTGAATCATGGGGACTCATTAGGCTGAGTGCTTCATGGAGACAGCAGTGAGAGAGCTCCCAGCCCAAAACTGCTGCTGAAGTAGGAAATGCAGTGCATATTTGTGTCCATCACTTCAGTGGTAGACCTTGGGAGGCTACTAAAAGTTTCAGAAGGTTAAACTTTTTCTGGGGTAACGAGCCTGTGTGTGTAGAAATATTTTCACTGAAAGGACTGAGGAATTTAAAGATAATCCTTGTTATTTAATGGTGTATTTACCTGTGGATACTTGTTAACTGTGTTTTAAGATGAAGAGCGTTAAAAAAAGAAACTGAGAGTGAGGAGAAACAGAACTAAACTCCTATGCTTCTAACATGTAGCTGTGCAAGTGTCAAAGTCTAGAAAATGAACATTGAATCCAGTCAATGATGGATATGTTATATTTCTTCCATTCTGCTGTCATCAGGTCTGGAGCTGTAAAGCAGGCACCCACCAGCCGATAAAATGCGCAAAAACTGGGCTCCTTAGAACTGTGATCCAGATTAGAGCACAATGTCTTGCAAAGACCCAGCCAGCTGGAAACTCTTGGAATGGAGGAAACACATGTGAAATCCCAACTCTATCTGGAATTTCAGTTCTTTCTCAGTCTGCAAATCCTGAATGAGCAACCTTCCTTGAGGACAGGTGATTCTGCAATCTTTTGTGAAAAACTGAGCTCTTTTCTTTTACAGAATAGCAGAAGACGGTAGTGCTGCTCTTCAGCTGGTTCTATAATAGCTTAGGAGTTGGTCCACTCACTCATGAAGTGAAAAACTTCGTCTCAATGCCTCATCAACTTAAGGGTCTATGAGGCTGTGTCTGTCACACACAAGGAGAGTCCTTAACTACAAACCTGCAGACTCATTTAGGGAGAGGCAATTTCCACTTATCTGTGGGAGAATGTACCCCATGCGACAAAGAAATTCAACTTCACAATGACAGCAAAAAGAAGAAGAAAAGGACCTTCACTCTGTCGTCTACTTGTTAGGGTATTTATCTAGCAAACAAGCACTTTTTTTTCTGCTCCCACTTTCAGGGATAAATCTGTATTTTTACTTCATATAAAATACTATAAGAGCTTCATTGTGGGTATAATGGTGTATTTCATCTGTGCTTTCAGCTTTAAACTGAATCAAGAATTGGGCCACATGATGAATAAATTATCATATGCTTCTCTCATAATTTTCCTGTTTCACCAGGGGTGGAAAAATCAGACTTGCTTCTGCAGTTTTCTGAATTAACCTTTTATATACCACAACTCATTACATTGAGCAAAGCATTTTTTCCCTGCTTTGGGTACATTTCTATAGTAACACCAAGTGTAAACTGTTTTTCTTACTGCTTTTGGTAACTCTTCAGTGTATTTCTAGCAGCCTCAGAGCTCATTAAATAAAAATCTTCATGCCCAACGGATGGAAGACAAACCTCTCAATAGACAACTTCTGTGCTAGCAAGTGCTAGATGTACAAGGGTGATTAAAGCATATTATAACTGATGCACAATGAACTGTATAAAATATTGATTTCCTGACACAGACAGCTCAGTTAAGAGGTGTGAATAAGGAACAGGTGAATTAAGCACAAAACCGTTCTTACCCAGAATTTACGGAGTACAACTGATTCTGGCATCATGGTCTTTCTCTCACAGGCTTTCATAAATGGTTTGTGTTGGGGAAGGAGTGGAAAGACATCCCTAAAATAGTTTAGGAAAAATAGGAGACCAAATGACAGACAGAAACCCACTGCCGTTTTATGTCTATTTCTTCAAAAGCATCATAGCAAAAAAAAAAAAAAAAAAGCATGGTATCAAATAATTTTACAGTATCTAGTTTTATTATGAAAAATATCTTTTATAGAGTAGTAGTTCAGAATAATTGATGGACCTGTTGTTTTGTCCATTTGAGTCTTTGTGATCCGGTCAAAATCTGAATTAATTCATCAGCATCTTATCTGAGTTTTCTGACTAAACTTTATATTTTACCATATTTTCTTCCAAATAAAAATGTTGTAGTTTACTCCAGCTTCACAAAATTCCTGTGTAGAAATGACAGATGTGTTACTTCAGCGGTGGCCTTTTGAGTATTAATTTTAGTACCATTTGGGTATTCTTTTCTGGAAAGTCATCAGCACAAACTTCTATTTAACTCTGGTGGTCTGAGTGCAAATCAGCATTCTTATAGTGGTCCATGCAATAGTAAGACACAAGTAATATGCTTCAAGTATTAATACAGCTGTGGGATTCCTTTAAAAACTTCATGTCTGTTCTTTAAATCAACACAAAACCCAATGCAGAACTCAGCAGATGTGAAGCTGGAGAAGACAAAACCAAAGCCTGAAATGTCTACGTTAAAGTCTGCCAATCAAAACCACAGATGCATTGGTCTGTAAAAAAGATAATGCAGTCTCAGATTTCCTTTCAGACTCACAAGCACCTGATCACTCTCTAATTCTAGTGAGGAATATAGAGTTGCCTATGCAGGAATCCTTGTAATCACGATAAAGAGAAAACGTCTAGTCTTTTTGTATCTAGAAGCCTTTTGTTCAAAATAAATGACATTTTTTTTTCTACTTCAGAAATTTGTATTTTGTTGAGCATCTAATCAAGTTACAGATAATTAAAACCCCAGTAATTTAGAGCTGAATTTGTCAAGTGCAAATTTTACATGAATGTTCAATATTTTGTTTTACATTCACATTGATTTCATCACATTACAGAAGAATTAATAAAATGCTCAGTAATTACTTCAGAAATAGCTTATAACTTTAACCTCTCTCCCTTGTCTGAAGTGAAAAGTGGAATATGAAGAAAAAGTTTTGTTTAAACAGCACAAAAATTATCATAGCTCATGGGCACAAATTAGTGGCAACAGGAAAGTGTATTTTTGTAGTTTCGGGTTACCTTAAAAATCACATTGTGCACTGTAATACTTTAATTTTAAGTGTATGTTTCCCGTGTGACTAGAGTTCAGGGATGCCTCAGTTTCTGCTATAGAGCAGGCTCTGAAGTGATTCTTTATCTCCCCAGATGAACCAGGGTCTCCAGTACTATTTCAGGTGGTCTTTTCTATTTTTTCCCACATAAAATATTTTACCTCAGCAGCAACAAAACACTTGATTCATACAGAAATGATCCAAGCATTTATATTTATTTCAAATTGTTTGTGCTTTCCTGCCCTTTATCTCCTTTTTTTTTTTTTTTTTCCTGGCCAGAATTATGCTAAGAAATTTTTCTCCATTTCAAGAAAGCAGTCAGTTCCTCTGAAATTTTGCCATTCAGCAAATGTGGTGATCAGAGGAAAGAAAGTGACCTGCCTCTACACAAAATTGAATAAGAATTTGGGCAAGATCCCACAAGGGTTTGTATGATGATGACTTCTCTCATCCTCATATTTTTCAGCTGTATCTAATGGCCAGTGAATCAAATAATCTGAGCCTGCAGAATTCATTAGGAGGCTTTGGTAAGCCTTTGACTGCGGACCTATACTGGTGATAATTAGTACTGACAATCTATCTAAGTATTAACACACTTGGTTTTCAGTGACAGACAAATCACTTTGAGGGACACTTAGAAGATAACTGATAAGACTTATGGGGTCTGATGAGCTCCCTAGCATTCATGCGCTTTTCATTGTGTCTTCTGAAGAAACAGCTCTTTTTCAGCTCTGCAAAACTGTGTTAGGAATAGTACTGAGCCTAGAAATGTTTCTATCTCTTTTTGGCTTCAGATACCATAATTACAATACTTCCTATAGCTCTGCAGTTCTGCTTTTCAGGATGTGATAAGACCATGAATAAGGATAAAAACATATCAGACAAATTCATAGGAGTTGGTTCAAAACAGTTATCTTTGAATGAATACTGCTTTTATTTTGCTCAAGGTATTGTGTGTAGTAGTATATTCATGTGACTTTTTATGAAGAATTTGAGGAAGGCTTCTTAAGATTACAGACATTTTCAGTTCTCTGAAAAAAACCCCACATCGTTAAAGAAATTTATTTTCCTCTGTTTTAGAGTTTTTATTCTCTGATATGCGGATATGACAGAGTATCCTATTGCAAGGATAAGGAGAGAAGGATGGCATAAACTACCAGTGGTCTGGCAAACTGCACATTGACGTTCTCTGCATTGGAAACCGATGCTTTGAATCTTTTAATTTTCTTGTCATGCCTTTCTGCTCTGATGATACCCATTAGTATGACCTGAGACCTCCTCAGGTGCTGAGTATCTCTATGGTTCTCTAAGGTCAGCAGGAGCAGCAAATGTTCCTTTGATAAACAAGCCAGCAGTAGGCTGTAATGACTAATAGTAGCTCAAAAGCTACCTGCAGCAATTATGAAAGAGTTGCTTGGCTGCTCTGCGTCCTGATTCCAAGGCAGTCTAACTCTTCTGCAACTCTCGCTCTAACTCTGCAAAAAGTCTGTCCACTCAGCCTTATGGCAATACCAGCAATGGATTTGTCTCAAATTGTATTGCAGCTGGTCACTAGACTAATTGCCCCAAAATTTTAACTCTTACTCTGTTGTTGGGGTCTGATAGGCAAAGGTGAATCCTGATGAGGTGTGTCTTTCTCTGGATTGTTTAAGGCTGCATCTGGAATATATGCTGGTATATAATTAAACTTACTTCCTGCAGCAATTCAGTGCCAGCAAAACATGGCATGTGACAACTGAGAGACAGCATCCTTTCTTCTTGCCTACCAGTGACTGTATGTCAAGATAATGATGTATGCAGTGTGCATAGTGAACAGAATAAGCATTACTGGCAAGCAGTTATAAATGTGTAATATAATGGTTCTGCTATAAAATCTTTAATGCATTACCCTCACCATGCCACTCTGCTCTTCGGGGTGTGCTTGAAAAATTTCAGCTCATGGTGCATTATGGATGCTGTGTAAACGTGTATCTGTCAAACCGCTGAGTAAGTACTGAAGGCAGAGGGGGTGGGAAGAAGGCTTATTATGTTTGTGACTGACACCAAGCCAAAGAGTTTAGCGTTTACAATTTTTAATTGACTCTATGGTCAGTCATATTGGTGCTCATGATTCTTAGGCAATTCTCCCGGCTTCAGAGATGTTTTTACTTAATCTTCCCGTTACTTGAGGGATGGTGCTGGAACTGTTGGAGGGTGTCCTCATGCCATACAAGTATATGGGTCATAGTGGTGTCTGCTGTTAGCTCAAAAAAAAAAAAAAAAAAAGATAGAAGGAAAAGTGCTACTATGAAGCTAATTAATCTCAGAGAAGGGAAGGACTTGGAAGACAAAGTACAGTGCTGCACTAATACTGCACTGTGCTTCAGGGGGCCTGGGCCAGCATCGCTGTCAGCACAGCACTGCACTGCTCCACGGGAGCACACCAGATCTCTCCAGCCTGCCTCGGAGTACTCTGTGCCATGCTCTGACGCACATGATAGGCTTGGCCCAAGTCACGGCTCATCCTGGCAAACCACCCTGGCCACCAGAGCGGGCTGGCTGCAGCCCATTTTTAGTAAAGCACTGGTCATTTCCTAAGAGATAATGCTGATGTCTTGCAGCACAAAATGATGCTGCATGCTTTTTCTTTTAGTTTTTTTCCTCAAAGGCACCAATACTGGAGGGAAAGGGATGAATTTACATAAGTTGAATATGCGGTGCTTCTAATGAGGATAAAATGGTAAGAATTATCAACCCTCATTGTTCAAAGTATACGCTAAATGCCAGTGGGGATTAAATGAAAAATCTTTCCATTTTGTATTCTAGACATGTTGCTGTGCTTTCAGTCCATTTTATAAGGGCGAAATCCTGCTGAAGACACTGAAGTTGTTATTGACGGAAAAATGATGAAAGAGAGGGCAGAAGCTGATATTTCATGTTTCCCAGAAATAGAACGGCACCTGTTTTTTTTGTAATATAAATATTATCAAGGTTTTCTGTGCTTAGCGCAAACATTGTTCCATATTAGTGGAAGCCTATAGCACAGTGCGATGTTTTTAGGCAGCAACACAAGAATGATTCTGGAGTTGTACAAATTCCAGCTTCTGTCTTGTGTGTTGAGACTATGCCTTATTAAATACTTCCAACTCTAATGCAGAGTTTGAAAGGGTTAATCTTAACACCTGGTTTTGGGAAAATAAACAGAAATTGATATATTTGTACTTCTGGCACAGCATGTTGTGAGGTTAGTTAGAAAAGGGGAGGTCTGCTTCTCTTCTACCTTTTTTAGGATAATTCCTATTGCACTGTACTGCATTTCCATTTACCTTATTTGGTTTCATTTCTGTTAAAACTGTAATGGTTGCAGAATACTGTGAACCTAATAGGCCTGATTTTACTGTCTAAGTTTAATAAATGCAACGGTAAACAGTTTGCGTAAATTTAATTTAAGGAGTACATTAGATGCTCTACATTTTAGTGACCTGATTTTAAAACACACACACACAGAGTGTCTATTAATTTTATTACTCACGAGTATTACTTTTGAAGAGTATGGGGATTTGGAATTCTCAGCTTTGTGGAGACTAACATGACTGGTGAGAAAATGGTGGCTTTTTTTTTTTTTTAATTTCTCTTTTTTTCTCATTGGCAAGAAGCATCCATGAGAACATTTCTGAAAGTTTGTAAGGGGAAGGGAATATGCCCCAGGGAAACACCTGTCTTGAATATCCATCTAAAAAAATCCAGCTATCCCAGAACAGCTCTCCAGAGGGAGATAGCTCAGTGAAGAAGATGCTTGAAGAGTAGGCTTCCCGAAGGTGTGAGACTCACCGATTCAGTGCAATACTGCAGGGGTAAGAAGAAATCTCATCTCGCAAGGGATCCGACACAGTTTCCCAGCTTGAGTACTTGCAGTTTCTATGTGAAATCGCTGTTTCTCAGCTGTAACATTGTCTTTGCTTTCTTGATCCAGCTCTGTTCTCTCATATAAGAAGCCATTAACTGTATTGATGTATCTCCAGCTGAGCTAGAGCAACTGGAAGAAAACCAGTACAGACTCTGTTTTGCAAAGTGCTTATATTATTTCTGCTTTAAAAATAAATGCTTTGGAACATCACTCTTATGATAAATTATGGGATCAAGGTCCCGTTCATAACCTATATCTCACCCTGCAATAACCTGTTGATCAGAGCGGTCTGTAATGTGATGCAGTGACCCAGGTTCCTGACGACATACCAGTCTGTCACAACCAGCACCAAACTGTTGTCCATCTGAAGGCTCTTTGTCTCTATTTCTGTCTCTCCTGTCTGGTGCTCTGATATCAGGATGTTTTAAGAAGTTGTACTTTCTTTGTTTACTAGAAGGAAAAGACTTGATTAAAAAAAAGGATTTCTGGCCAGTGAGAATAAAGAATTTCTTGGAAAGCTGGTTAAACTATACATTATCTTCTCACCAGGCCTTTCTTTACTTTTCAGTCTTCCCCTTCCTCAGATACTTCAGGAGGTACACTTCAGCAAAAACATATTTGCAAATCAACAGTAAACTCCACCTCAGAGCACTTTTTTTTTTTTGAAAGGCATATGTTGTCTGTGCAAGGCAGGTATTCGTGGCTCTCAGTTTCTCTCTGAAGGTGGATCTTGGTTTCAACATTCCTTCCACGGGATTCCAGAAGGCCGGGTAATTTATCTGTTGCTTCTGGTGTACTGCAGAAAATCTGTCTCATCTGCCCTTGGATGGTCACAACTGGTAGATGATCACAACTGGTGGGTTTGGAGCAGCTTGGTGAGGCTTGTCCTTGAAGAACTTCAGTTCTGTGCCAAGTGAAAGAACTTCCTGTCATGAAAATGGAAGACAAATCTTGGTCCATGCCACATTTAATTTCCAGCTGTTGACAGTTCATTTTCACTTTTCCCTTTGAACCACAAAATTAGCCATTTAGTGTAATCACTAGGATGAAACTTACTTAAACAATTCACTTGTCATTTTTCACATTGAAACCTTGTAATAGAAGCAATTACTTTTGTCCATGACTGAATCAAAATTTGGAGAGTAGGTGCTTTTATGTAAGGAAAATATATTTCCTGTTAAATATGAGTTTTCCCATGCAGAGGCAGAAGTGCAGCAAGGACTGGGGCTATGGGTGGATCTATTGCTCCCAGATGGATACTAGGACAAAGGCCTGTGGACTGTGGTAAGGTTAGGACGTCCTTTTGTGTGTAAGTAAGTCCCTTATAGTATTCTGTTATCAATACAGCTACTGTCTTTCCACTTTGTTTTCTACCACCTTACAGGACAACTAAGTTCCTATACGGTGAATGAAACACATTGATATAAATTTATTTATTCCAGTAGAGCCAGACCAATTTGTACTCTCTGGAGGGATGGCCTTTTATACATGGATACATCACATCTTGCACAGTTTTATCACTGACATTTTGGTTCCTGTAACAAATGAGCATCTCGGAACTGACCTTTTTCGTGAAGCAAACTTCCAAGTATCACCATCTGGATATCTCACTCTCTTTCTAAAAAAACATATAAGCCAATGAAACAAAAAATCAAGTGATTAAATGTTGAAAAAAAATAAAGAAAGAAAAAAGAAATGTCATATGACAAAATTCTGTTTCCATTTAAACAAAAGTTTATGAACACCTTCTATGGGCATCTAGATATCTTCATCTTGAGCATCTCCTCCCTTACTTCTGGTTCTTTGGAAAAGCATAGTGCATTATCTATACCTCTGCACCAGGACTACACACATACTATATGTTTATGAGGTCTAAATCTCTTCAGTTTTTCATTGTGCAAAAATTCTGTATAATTTAAGCTTTATCTCTGTCTCTACATATAGCTTTTCACTCAGCTATGTGTACCGTAAGCAAGACAAGCTACAGAGAACACTCTCTGAACTAATTTTTCTTAAAGACAGAGCATAAAATTGACATGATATTACTAGGTTTCCAGTTCAGCGTATTATATATATGATGAGTTTAAAAGCATTGGAATCTTTGAAAGGAGTTACCCATTTCATTGGATTTTCGATTCAAACGTACCTCAGAGGAACTCAGGTTAGCTTCACAGGGTTCTTGTTTTTTTCCTTTTTCCTCAAATTATCATTCTCAAAATCCAGTTAATTTCAGTGGGGCTGAACGCAGGCTGAGTGAGAAGGTGGCATGTGTCTTCTTAAGGTTTCAGAGATCATGGTTTTGTTCATATATAAAAAGATGGCTATGAACTTCCAGTATGCCAATGGACAGAACAAACTGTTATCTCAGATGCTCTAAAAATATAGATGTGGGTCAGCTCATTTTTTTTTTCCAGCAGTTTTGACTGTTTTCTTACCTTACTCACACTTGTATTCGTTGCCAGGTAAAAATCCCTTTCCAAGGATTATGCCTTGGTATGGAAGTGAATGATCCAGAGGTCACTAAATTAATTTCTCTAGGTGTTAAGTATTGGTCATTCAAAGAAGGCATATTTGTAAAAATTCCCAGGCAAGATCAACATTGTTATCACAAACAGGACCAGGACTTAATTCAAAGAGCTAAACGTACAGATTCCCCTGCTGATAAGCAGCATTTGTTCTTCTAGTCTCTGCTCCCACGTAAGTCACTCTGGCCTCAAAGCTTACATCAGTAAGATTGTTTACTTCACTGAGTCATGGGGAACAGAACAAAATGAATGTGTCTTTTTGCAAGTCAGTAACAGTTGTCACTTGATTCAGCAATGAGATTTGGCTCTGGATCAACTCATTCCCAGTTATGACACTTTGAATACAAAACTGTATGTTCAGCCGTCATTCAAACGTATGACTTTGCCATCTTCAACGCAGAACTAAACTAATTCATTTTTGTGTTACAAAGGAGAAGGTAAAAAACCCTTGAACAAGTTGCCTGGTACCCTTCCTATACACTTCTTCTGCCAAGGCGAGTATTAACTTGCCTGCTACAAAGGTGAACTCATTGTCACTGCCTCTCTCTGACTGGCTTGGATGGGAGATGAGATAAAAGTGCAAATGATTAAAACATAATCCATCTGATTTACTGAGATATACAGGCAGCTTTGGCAAAGGTGATATGATCTGTGTTTGAGCATGTACATAATAAACTTCTGATATATTTATGGGAGAACAAGAAATATTTGATTTCACCAATTTATTTTATTAGTTGAGGTGGAAAATTCATGTATTGTGGTGTCTTAACATACAGGAGGTTAACATTCAGGACAGGGCTGGGAGAAGACAGCTCTATACATTAGTATCCAGTTTAAGCAAGCAGTCCAAAAACAAGCCATGGGTGATTGAATGGGATTATGAATCAATGAGACAGACTTCATTTAGCAATTCTGTTGTTTATGAAAATGATAAAAACACTTGCACAGGGAAAGACATCTATTACCTACTCTCCTGTCATCAGTTTAATAACCTTTACTATAAGACTTGAGCACTCCTCATTATATTTGGAAGTTGTAATGTGGTAAAATAAAATCCATAGCTCTTCAAGCTTTGGCAACTTCCTCCAACTCTGAATAATCTGTATATTTTGGCACTTGAATTTTATAGATGGTACATATTGTTAGGGTAAGCAGTCACTTGCCAACATGTCTATACAAATAAATAAGCACATAGCACTTTTCTTCTCTTTACTGGATACTAGCTTTATAATGCATTGTGCTGCACAGAGCAAAATCGATATAACTACTATGTCTTCAGTTGGGCAGATGTGAAGGGACTGGCTGGGAATTGAGAGAAGCTCTCTCCGTGTCCCCAGACATGCATGGTCCTACCACTGAGCCCGTGCAAAGAGGAAAGTTATTGCAGTTATTGTCTAAATTTGCACAGCTTGTACGTTCTGTGACCAAGATGACAAAACAAAGTCTGTATGCAGCTTACTTCACATTCTGCCTCCAAAGGTGTATTTCATGCTGCTACATTTTGACTGTGTGCCTAGGGAAAGGCATGGAAGTCAGTGCCATGGGCACCACGCCAGTCCTGGGTATAAATCAGTGATCATACAATGGGATCCAGCTATGGGCGATGGACAGTCATGAAAGATATCACAGACCCTCAACCCACACTTGGGCCAGGTAGGTTTCAGGGCTGTTTATAATCTCTGCTTTGATGCCTTCCTGGTTTTGCTGAGTATCACAGGGGTGCTGATGACACAGATGCAAAGGGAGTATAACCCTGGATTAGGGCTCACCTGTCTTGTCTTGGTTTTGCCCCTGACAGTGCCAGCTCCTTTGGAGGCAGAGACAAGAATGCAAAGGTGGGATAAACTGCCCCCAGATAAACTTGATGTTTCTGAAATCTGGTGATTGCATTGGTGCAGAGAGAGTTATATATGCTAAGGCAATGCACTCTGTATTCTTATAAGGAGTTTGTGGTCATATTCATTCTTCAGAATGCAACTGCATTTTTAATCCAGCTTCGTTACATGATTAGCTCACTCATTTGCTGCTTTTTAGTTCTTCTGCTCTATCATGAATTTACCTGGAATTTTAAAGCATGCGTGCTGATTGACTTAACGGGTATCCTTATCCAAAAAAGACTCATTTAATTCTGAGGAAATTTCATGGGTAATACTTCTGTGCAAAGTCAACAGTATGCTCTGCTGAACTGAGCTTATTAATGTCTGATTCTACATGAATGCCAGCTTAGCTCTGCCAGTCTCTGAAGCTGTTTAATCACTAGGAAAGCACCTCCACCTCCTCTGGCCACTCCAAGTTTTGTGAACACTTAATATTTGCAGGACCTTTTGGTGTAAGAATTACTTACATAGCAGAATAAGACTCTAGGTTTTATTTATATTCCTGTTTTGTATGGACTGTGATGAAATCAGCGGTAAGGAATCTGTAAATGGTTGCATTAGACCTTTTCCTAATAACAAAATATAATGGCTCATTTTCTGAGTTTACATAACCCTGGTGTAAAGATGGTGCAGAATACAAGTTTATTCCTAAACAAACAGACTGTTTGTGAATTATTGTGGTTTCAGAACTAGTAAAACAAAATTCATCTAAGCCTAATAGAAAAATAGCTGTTGTGAGTGCAGGCTTTTAGGTAGTTATAGAACTACTGATTTCTAACTGTCAGGACATTTTAGTTTTCTGTAATTTTACAGGCAATGGATATTAACTGTGGTCTTAACATCTGGCTTATTGAAGCAAAATATGTGTCTTAATGCTTCCTTCTAAAAGGAGTTTTTGAATTTTTATCTCCAGAAACTTAGAGCACAGAAAGGGGTCCTGTATAGTTCATCTGCTATTTCCCTACTCTTTTACTTATTAGCAAAAAACATTGAACATGGGGATCTTCAACACATATGAGTTCTAACTGGGCTTTTGCCTTTCTAATTTCCTCTCTGCATGACCTAACAAGATCCCTGTACTCTTCTTGAGTTGTCTGTCCCTTCTTCCAAAGCTGGTAAACTCTCCTTTTCTTCCTGAGTCTCAGGTAAGGCTCCGTGTTCAGCCAGGCCAGTCGTCTTCCCTGCCAGTTCATCTTATGGCACATGGGAACAGCCTGCTCCTGTGCCTTTAAGACTTCCTTCTTGAAGAATGCCCAGCCTTCCTGGACCCCTTTGCCCTTCAGCACTGGCTCCCAAGGGACTCTCTCAACCAGTGTCCTGAACAGGCCAAAGTCTGCCCTTTGGAAGTCCATGGTGGTGGTTTTGCTGATCCCTCTCCTTACTTCACCAAGAATTAAGAACTCTATGGAATGTGGAAAGAGGGTCAGGCCACTTGGGAGGCATACAGACATGCTGCCAGAGCATGCAGGGAAGCAATTAGAAAGGCTAAGGTCCACCTAGAATTAAATCTGGCAAGGGATATCAAGGATAACAAGAAGGGCTTCTTCATATACATCAGCAGCAAATGGAAGACTAGGGGAAATGTGGGACCACTGCTGAACGAAATGGGTGCCCTGGTGACAGATGATACAGAGAAGGCGGAACTACTGAATGCCTTCTTTGCTTCAGTCTTGACTGCCAAGGCTGGCCCTCAGGCTTCCCAGTCCTTGGAGGTAAGTGTGCAAGACTGGAGAAAGGATGACCTTCCCTCTGTGTAGGTGGGCCAGGTTAAGGATTTTTTAAGGAAGCTGGACACCCACAAATCCATGGGCCCCAATGGAATGCACCCGCGAGTGCTGAGGGAGCTGGCTGATGTCATTGCTGAGCCACTCTCCATCATCTATGAAAGTTCCTGGAGAACAGGAGAGGTGCCTGAGGACTGGGGGATAGCCAATGTCACTCCAGTCTTCAAAAAGGGCAAGAAGGAGGACCAGGGAACTACAGGCTGGTTAGTCTCACCTCTGTCCCCGGAAAGGTGATGGAACAACTCATTCTGTGTGTCCTTTCCAAGTAAGTGGAAGAAAAGAAGATCATCAGGAGTACCCAGCATGGATTCACTAGGGGGAAATCATGCCTAACCAATCTGATAGCCTTCTATCATGGCATGACCAGCTGGGTAGATGAGAGGAGAGTGGTGGATGTTGTCTACCTTGATTTCAGCAAGGCTTTTGACACTGTCTCCCATAACATCCTCATAGGGAAGCTCAGGAAGTGTGGGTTGGATGAGTGGACAAAGAGGTGGATTGGGAACTGGCTGAACGGCAGGGCTCAAAGGGTTCTGATTGGTGGGGCAGAGTCCAGTTGGAGGCCGGTAGCTAGTGGAGTTCCCCAGGGCTCAGTACTCAGCCCAGTCTTGTTCAACTTGTTCATCAATGACCTGGACGAGGAGACAGAGTGTACCCTCAGCAAGTTTGCTGATGACACAAAGCTGGGAGGAGTGGCTGACAACACCGGAAGGCTGCGCTGCCGTTCAGCGGGACCTGGACAGGCTGGAGAGTTAGGTGGAGAGGAACCTGATGAAATTCAACAAGGGCAAGTGTTGAGTGCTGCACCTGGGGAGGTTGAACCCCGTGCACCAGTACAGGCTGGGGGCTGACCTGCTGGGAAGCAGCTCTGCCAAGAGGCACCTGGGAGTCCTGGTGGATGACAAGCTGACCATGAGCCAGCAGTGTGCCCTTGTTGCCAAGAAGGCCAATGGCATCCTGGGGTGCATTAAGAGGAGTGTGGCCAGCAGGGCGAGGGAGGTGATCCTCCCCCTCTACT
Source organism: Nycticorax nycticorax (assembly GCA_023375905.1). Classification (NCBI taxonomy): domain Eukaryota; kingdom Metazoa; phylum Chordata; class Aves; order Pelecaniformes; family Ardeidae; genus Nycticorax; species Nycticorax nycticorax. Next base: position 944,843 of record JAKFQP010000130.1, read on the forward strand.
CTGCCCTGGTGAGACCCCACCTGGAGTACTGTGTCCAGTCCTGGGCTCCCTGGTTCAAGAAGGGTGAGGAACTCCTAGAAAGAGTCCAGAGGAGAGCAGCTAGGATGGTGAGGGGACTGGAGCATCTCTCCTAGGAGGAAAGGCCGAGGGAGCTGGGCTTGTTCAGTGTGAAGAAGAGAAGACTGAGAGGGGACTTCATCAACACATACAAATATCTTAAGGGTGGATGTCATGAGGATGGAACCAGACTCTTTGCAGTGGTGCCCAGCGACAGGACAAGGGGCAATGGGTACAAACTGAAACATAAGAGGTTTCAGTTGGATATGAGGAAAAACTTCTTTACTCTGAGGGTGACGGAGCCCTGGAACAGGCTGCCCAGGGGGGTTGTGGAGTCTCCTTCTCTGGAGATATTCAAACCCCACCTGGATGATGTCCTGTGCAACCTACTCTAGGTGAACCTGCTTTAGCAGGAGGGTTGGACTAGATGATCTCCCAAGGTTCCTTCCAACCCTTGCCATTCTGTGCTTCTGTGATTATCATTTCATGGTTGCTATGCCCAAGATGACCTCTGAGCAACACCTCTCCCACCAGTCCTTCTCCGTTTGTAAACAGCAGGTCAAGAGAGGCACCTTCCCGTGTAGGCTCACTTACCAGCTGTGTCAGGAAGTTATCTTCCACACACTCCAGGAACCTCCTAGACTATTTCTTCTCTGCTGGGTTGTATTTCCAGTATACATCTGGTAAGTTGAAGTCCCTCATGAGAACAAGGGCTAGCAATTGTGAAACTTCTGCCAGCTGCTTGTAGAATGCTTCATGTACCTCTTTATCCTGCTTGGGTAGTCTACAGCAGACTCTGAGCAGGATATCTGCTGTGTTGGCCTCCCCCTTCATCCTTACCCATAAGCACTCAACCTTATCATCACAATCGTTGTCTTCATTTAATTGTTCTCACACTAGAATAAAGTAGGTAAGGGAATCATGTCCATTATTGTAGAAAGAAAGTGGAAGGGGAAGGAAAGGGAACTGGAAGGGGAAAAGGAAAGGGGAAGGGAATGAAAGGGGATGTGACAATAAGGAAAATGGACTGACTCAAATTTCAACTTCATGAAAGCCCTCCCTCTGCTGTTACTGACATGAAGTTAGCTTTGCAATCTGCCACAAAGAGAACCCTTGCTATTTCTCCTTGGAAGTGAGAGACATTCAAAGAGAAAGACTGTCCTAGTGAAATGTTTGCTTCTTGTACTTTCTTTTTCTCTTATATCAGGGAATATAAAATTTGAATGCATCACATTTGGCAGCCATGCAGTTGGAGGGCGAACCTCTGTCAGGTGAGTGGAAGACATTTAGAGTCACATGGATCAGGCCAAACCCAGCAGGTTAATTTCCATCTGTCAGTGATAGACAGCCTTGCTCTGAATTAACTTTCTTGTCTGGCTTTCTGCCTTTGCTGTTAGGTGGTACACAAGGATGCTGACACTTAGGATAAGGGCTTATTTCCCCAAGTGACTGAGCACATCACAGATATTCCCATGGTGTGCTGGTTTTGAGTCCAAGTCTTGTGAAATTAATCACTTTGTTTTTTCTGTGTCTCATAATGTCTTTTCCAGTGGTGATCTCAAGTGGTTTCTGTCTTGTTCCTTATAGAAACACCAAAAAAATGGCATTGTGGTTGGTTTGGAGTTTTTTGTTTTGCTTTGTTTTCTTTGTGGTGAAATGTTCATTTTGCTGAGACTGCTGTTGCACTGTTGCACGGTGCTTCTGGTGCCTTAGCCTTTGTAATGCTGTGGGCTTTCCCTTTGTAACTCTGGAGCCTACCTTTTTACTTCACAGTCTTTCATGTACACACCCAGAGGATTCCTGGCAGTGCTTTTAACCTGGTGTCCCAGCTACTCTCTTCACTTGCCATTGCTGCTCTGAACCTTTGCTAGCTCTTGTCTCTTGTGGATAGTGATTGCCACTGATGTTTAAGTCATCCTGCTCTTCCCTTGCCTCTTTACCTTTTTTCTTTCTGGCTTCTAGTTCATAACTAAAATCCCTTTACCCTTTGCCTCATGGCTTTTAGCCTGTAACTTCGTATTAGAATATACACAGCCTTGGAGGTAGGACGTTGGCAATAGTCATATCACTTTCCAGTAAATATTATCTAATGGTTAGATACCTACCTACCTAGCTAGAAGCTAGATAATAATTAATAGTATTAATTATCAGCACTAAGAAACTACCAATTGGGGCGTTTTGTTGGACTCAATGAAAACTGTAATTTTACTAGGAAGGAATGAATAAATGTTCATTTTCATCATCTTCCTCATCCTCACCACCACCTACACTGGAGAGAAGGATGCTTGTCACAGGGTCCTGCTGCTTCCTGCTAGCCAGCTGGCCACTGGATTCAAGTCTTTCTTTTTCCTCACCTTCTCTTTTCTGCCCAATGTTTGGTGTTTTTTTCTTTACCCCTGAGGTAACTTTGAAGTTGAGGTATGCACCCTCCTAATCTAGCATTTCAGCTTCTCCTGTGCAACAGCTGATAAGTCTGTGGATAGTGGGAGTTCATCTGCACAAGCTAATGCTCATTTAGTCAGAGTTTGCTATTCTTAAAAAATCATCATATCGAATTATGAAAAGAGGCATTTCTAACGTTTTCTACTTGGAATATCATTAAAATTATGTTTTGCTAATACTGAATTAACTCTTATCAGTTTCTTTTTGGCTGCAGAACCTCTGCTGACAAACTTTTGTGAGTTGTCTTTGGTCAGGCTTCTGCTGTGAGTTAAAAGCAACAGAACAGAGCACCCTACATTATTTATTTTCTTTCATCCTTCAAAAGAAAAAAAATCCTTCTTTCTCATTTTTAAGCTTGATGTTTTTGCATATCAGTGGTTTTCTTTATTTGGCAAGGAAGATTAACAACAACCAACTTTTTCTGAAATGCATTTTACAGACAAGTAATTTTGGACATGTACACACCTGAAAAAGCAGTGTGCAAAACAGTTGTAAAAGATACACTCTGTTTCATTTTTCATTTTGACCTTGAAAGAGGCTGCAGTGAGATTAAGTGAGGCCCCTGGAAGAGAGAGGTGTTGCCAGTTTTCACAGTAGCATTTGAACACATGGTCACCCCTACCAGACATCTGGGAGGGTGGCAGAAATGGAGGCCTGCTCCATAGAATCACAGAATGATTGAATGTTTTGAGTTGGAAGGGACCCCTAGAGGTCATCTAGTCCAACCCTGCTGCAGCTGGAGCCACTAGGGATGAAGACCAAAAGGTTGTGACAAAAGGGCACTGGGTTTAGAGGTCCGTCAGTTCTACAACCTGAATTTGCTTTTCCACTATTTCCCCTGCAAATGTGATGTTAAAATCTCATCCAGTATTTCAGTCACTAATGAGAAAGTATTGTGACACATCTAAGGGAAGGTGCTATTTCATGTTTGCTGTGGGTGACTGTTAAGTTGGCTTCATGTCATCTTAATTTTGGGGTTTGCTTTGCTACAGAGAATATGAAGGTATCTTGTGTCAATAAGAGATTGTATTTATTGATTTAAGGAGAAGCTTACGTTGGTTATAATATTTTTTGTTACCTTAAATTAGCTGTTTAAATGAAATTGTCGACTATTAAAAGAATCCAGTAATACAAGAAGAGAGAATAAGTGTTTCCTCTGTTACAGTAATGGCTATTACTGTTACAAATTTATAGGTCCGGAATACAATAAGAGCCACAATGGATTGCTTAAAAATGTCATCCAAAGAACTGTTAATACATTAAAATATGAATATTTTATGCAGGTCATTAACCTTGATAATTTACCTTATAATAACTTTGAAATGACTTGATTTTGATTAGTTTCTAATGGAACTTGAATCATGTAGATGTTAATCTTCCCTGTGTGGCTACCAGGTTGTTGATGTACTATTGGATTGATAATTATTCTTCTTTCATCACCCTTATACACTTCAACGTAGAAAGAGCTTTATATATTTAGTAATAGAAACAAGGAACAGAGAGCTATAGGGGAACTCCAGAAGCATGTCTGTTTGTTACAATGGCTTGAGACATGCCTGAAGGAAAGACTTAACTGTGTGTGTGCTACTTTTTTTTCTAGGGTTCTTTGTTTGTCCTACTTTTAAAAATATCCAGCATGGGCAAGTCTGTGATATCCCCAAGCAACATACCTCGGAGCTTGCCTATCCTGAGAGTGGGGAAGTTTTCCAAATGTCTAACATTTCTGCTGCAGTATTAAATTGGATTCTTTTTATACTGTGCAAAATGAATGAGTAAAGCAGATTGTTCCCTTCATTATTCTTTTTTTTTTTTTTTGCATAGATTTGTGTGTATTTGAATACAGCAATTAAATTACATTTGCTTTTCTGTCTTCTGCTCTTTACTTTGCAATTGTTTCTATCACAGAACAGGCTTTCTCAGAGGGTCTGGAAGCCAGGCCAGTCCTACAACATGGTCATTTATGTTTTAGGAGTTGAGGAACAGGGGACAGAGGGAATACACTAGCAGATGCTTAGAGAAAGGAAAATATGTTGGATGGGAAATTTGTAATGCTGTACAGAAACCTCCTGTCTCCTAGACAGTCAGGAGGTACTGTGGGCTGGTTTGATTTCAGTATTGTTTGTTTCCTTTATAGTAGGGATGTGTGGGTTAAAAGAATAGGTTATCAACTGTCATTTCCTAGTAAAGAGAACATAGAAAATTCAGAGCTGTGAAGGAAGTTTTGAATGCATGGGGAGAGCTAGGGATCTGGATAGCAAGGACATTACCCCAGTTTAAGGGATAGGAAGGCCCTGAATCAGAAGAAGAGAGAAAGCTGGAGAAAGCCAGGATGGAAACACTGCCAAAATGAGGGCTGATTGACGAAACAGCATCAGTCAGCACAGATAATCTTGTGCCTGTGCCCAGTCAGGCTGTGGGAAATATTTTGTGACACCTTCTGTCTCTGGATGTGTTTCTTTTACAGGACTGAAATGTTTACAGTATCCAGTTAGGTATGTAATAGAAAAATATGCAGTATATTTGTTTAGAAGGGGAAATAGTAAATATAGAATAGCATAAGGCATAGAAACAGAAAAGGGTTTTGGATGTGAAGTGTTTGGTTAGCAAGAACCTCACATACCTCTTGATGAGATAGAAAATTATTATAATTAATATGAGACAAATATCTTCAGAAATAGGTAGGTATTTTGTTTTACTCCAGAAGTTCCTAAACCCCTGAGTTCTTATACAGAATGTCATCCTAAAGAATTAGGGTAAATCCATTTTTCTACAAAGATTTCACTCTCACAGCAGAAAAGAAGAGCAGAAAAGTAATTTTTTTAAGTATTTCCATTTTTTAGATGAATTGATTTGTTCAAGATTGCATGTATAGGCTGCACTGAAACTGAAAAATTCAGTCCAGGGCTTTTGGATCCCAAACCGGTGACTTAATTATACCTGACTTTCAGCCTTCAAGAAGATTTTGTCCTTCAGCATTATCTCACTGGGGTTAAGAAAAAGCTACATTTTACCAGGAAGGTCCCCAGAAGCAAGCTCTGTAGACTCCATTTCACAGAAGTAGTTTCTCTTAACTTGCTTCAGCTTTGCTATTTTTAATGCACGTCTGGTATTTTCCTCCTGCATATTTGAAGGAGCCTCTCTTTCACCCCCAGCATTGTCTTTACAGGACTTCACATTATGGTTGCCCTGTCTTCCACCATTTTGGCTCCATGTTCAGTGAAGGACAGTGTACCTAGCTGACACTAGGTGGTATTGGAGTTCTTTTATTCTCACGAGTGCTTTGAAACATATTGCTATCACCACATTTAATTCATGTATATCCAATTTAAGAATCGCCATATGACCTAGGCTTATTTATCATCTTTCTTTGAAGAAGACAGTTTGCTCAGTCTAACATAGTTTGCAAACTGTTTCACCACTCAGCAGCCTTGAACTCTCAAAAAACAGATTTATGACCCTGACAGTCATTTTAGCCATATGAGCATTGTTAGGATAACAATGAAGACAGAGGAGGAAAGGATGGAAGATTACAGGGAAGGAATGCAACACTCGAAGATGGTTGTTCTTTTAAGTTAATGAAGAGGGAGAGCTACTGAAGCGTAAAATATAGCTCAAAAGCTGTTGCTACTTGATAGGCGTATTTTCTCTATGTTGTCTACAGGTTGCTGCAGAAATATTTCCCCTGACTGTAGTCTAAGGGATAAAATACAGGACCAGGCAGGAAAATCATAGGCTAAACATTCAGAGAGCTGGCTTGATTTTTTTCTTGGTTTTGTTTTCACAGATGCATATTAAAATGAGATTTTTGCAAGCCTTTTTGTTTGGTTTCAATGAAGAAGCAGGTGATCACGACTTACACTAGGAATTGAATGGTGTGGGCTAGTTCAGTAGGCTATCATGGCAAAACTTCAACATGACTGACATTCTCATTGTGTTTTAGAGTGGTAGGTGGGTGGCATCCTGAAACAATTGTTCTTTGTGCTGCTAATATGATGCTTTCTAATTGAGATATCAATTCTTTCTCCTAAAAGCAATCCAACAAATAAATACATTAATAAATCCCTGTTCAGAAGTAACTGTTATTTTAGAGAACTTGTTTCCTCCATATAGTTGCATGAAAATAACATACTCCATCTTTATGACTGTCTCTTCTTCAAACATCTAAAATCTCTGAAAACCAAGAGAAAAAAAAAAGTGTAAGAAGGGCTTTTAAGTTACAGGCTCAGTTTCATGTTTATAAAAGCTTGAGAGAGAATAAAAAGAATGAAAAGATGTTTTGTATTTCTGAACAGCATTCCTAAAGCCTGAGACATTCCCCATTACCATCTCAGTGATTAGATTTTCTTTGTTTAAACTTTCTTTTATTGATTTGTAGCACAGAACATTGATTTACAGTGCAGAGTGTGGTGATGAAACTAGGGAATTAATACTTAAATGAACAGCTTTCAGTATAGGAACATAGTGAAAGGATGCCTGAAATTTGTTAAACATACATTGCTGGATAAGTCACGCCCTCTGTTTATCACACCATTTTGTGAATGAACTTACGTAAGTGTTTCCCAGATATAAATCGTCATGCCTGTCATGGACAGACAATTTTCATGGACATAAATCTGTCATGCTTGCAGAGATACTTACAGAATATTTTGGGGTTTGGGTTTGGTTTTTTTTTCCTTTTTAACTTTTTCCAATCTGAAGTGAGTGACAACTCAAGTAAATTTGTTTCCTCCTTTGGATTTTAGAAAAGAATTTTAAATCTCATCATGAATAAAGGAGTCCTGTTAATTTTCTTGGGAATAATCCTTTTCTTAAAAATGTTTGACAACCACAGAATCATGGTTAACCTAACTCTGCCATCCCACCACTAAACCTCGTCTGCCCGGCTTTTAAATGCCTCCAGGGATGAGGAGTCTACCACTTCCCTGGGCAGCCTGTTCCAATGCTTAACAGCCCTTTCTGTGAAAAAAATTTTCCTAATGTCTAACCTAAACCTGCCCTGGCACAACTTCAGACCATTTCTGTGACATTTTGCCAAGGTTTGACACAAAACAGCAACCAACAAGGTGACCATGGACACATGAGGGTATGTGCACAGCTGAAGCAAAAATCACATATCATCTCCACAAACCCCAAAGCTGTTTGTATATTGACCCTTCTCATTGGTTTTGAGCCTTTTATTTTTTATTTTTTCCCCAGTTTACCCTGGCCTCCCTGCTTTTCAGTATGCATCCCCTTTCACTGAAATTTTTCACTCTCTATACTTTATGCAGTTCCTGTTGCCACTTGGAAAATCTGTAATTTCTCCCTGTGAAGACCTTTTTCGTGTGTCTATTTCTTCTATTCTTATTCCAGTAACATCAACTATTACTGTAAAGAAAATCAGATCGGTTTACTTCTCTGCATTTGGCCTAAGAGTTTCTAAAAGTAAGGATTTTCCTTTCTTGTCTGTCCATAAAGATATCTACATCTTCTTTCAGTATGAGAAATATAGAATAATGAAAATAGTCTGGAACACTGCTACAGTGCCATTGTGAAACTGCACTTAATTTGTAGACTGAAACTTGCCCTTTTTTTCAGAGAAAATGGTTAAGCTAGTTGTATTGTAGCACTCAATACCTCCATAACCTTATTATTCAAGGCTGTTTTCAAAAAGTGAGTTATTACATCTCCAATACATGCAATAGCCCTGTGTATGTGGTGGGACTGTGACTGGTTACAGCAGCAGACTGAGGATGTCTGCAGCTTGTTCTGAACATTAAATATGGATCTTTTTCTAGGGAACTGTAAAAGCAGGGCACCCTGCCAATATGTTTTGTGGAAACCCTAGACACTTTTTATATTAGTCCATGAAGAAATGACTTGATAAATCAGAAGAGAGGATTTTGAGGCTTGGAGAGGTGTTGGTGTTCAGATGCCTCCTTATATTTGCATTAGCTGGTTTTTACACTGTATGTAGCACAAGATAAATTCATTTAAATGTAGGTAAACAGTGCTGGGGCACTGGAAGTAAATAGGCATGAATGAATCAGATTAAATAACAGGTTTAATGAGTTCTGCAAGTTATATCAGGGATTATATTAATTCCCCTCAAGCTTCTTTTAAATTACCCTTCCTATAATTTGAAGGCCTATTAAGATGACCTAAATATTTTCAGCCATGTGAGTTTCTCTTATGTTTCATTTGTGGAATTTCTAAGAGCTCATTATTCTGGTGTTATGAAAGCTTTTGCTCAAAGAAGACATCTAGTCCCTGACTTCTTATTTTCCTGAGTTTTTTCTTTTAGAATAAAATTGTTGAATGAAGAGCAAAGAGCCTCAACAATTCTTAATTTTGTGCAGTCTTCTCTGCAAAGAAGAAAATATCAACAATGCAGCTGATAACTTTCAGTGAAAATGAAAAGCTCTTCTCTTTTTAATATGTATAAAACACAGAAGTAAAGGATGAATGACTGCTCCTTGTTTGCAGCCTCATATGCTCATTTCTTTTTTTTCCCCTTCAGATGAAAGTCATAAAACATATTCTGGTACTAGTCCAAGTAATATTCATAGTCCAGATTTGTCGCAATGGATTTTCTTCATTCCAAGATGGTGAAGCAAGGAAACAGAAATACAAGCTGCAAAGAGAACCAGGGAAGGCTTAAACTAGAAGGTGGGTTTAAGGCATTTTCAGAGCAAATGTCTATATATGTCTTTACTGAAGTAAAGAAGGCTTCTGATACTAATTTGCGTGATTTCCACAGTCCCTCACTATCTAGTTACTTTTCTATCTTACATATTTATGATGCTAGAAGGCCACTGTGACAAAGCAATTTAAAAAATACAAAGTCTGCCCAGCAGTGACCTTTCAGATACATACCACCTTGAAGTTTCATTTATTATACACTTTCACCTTTTAATTTGTTGTGCAGGAAAGGCTTTATTTTACATAAACAACAAGATTTATTATTTAATTCTCTAAGAGTTATCTCTAATATTATAATCAAGAAAAGCATTTACAATGGAAAATTCCAATATCTAGAGAAAACAGAAATTTTCATCTCAGCAGACCTCAGAACCTGAGCATACTCACAGCTGCAAACATAACCTTCAGTAGACCCCTCAGCACCAGTTATTTTCAAGTCTGAATAAGGGAGGCAGAATTTGGATCAGAACACTTTGATACCTAGACATCGGTGGTTTTTCACCTTTGATAACAGATGAATGCTCATTTTAAATCAGGAGCTATCTTTCTGAGTGTATTACTGGTTGCCTATATAACTTACCAAAAAGAGTTTTTCTCTTTGTCTGTGGACCACATACTGTTTTTTTTTTTCCTTTTTCGTGGTCATGTCATTCTAACACATACCAATGTATATTTCTCTAGGTTACCATTTTCTCTTGTAAAAGACATCTGTGCTATGTTCTACTCTACCTTTAAAATCCTCTTATGTTTCAGTAGCACTAAGCAAAAAAATGCTAAATCAAAGCTGCTGTGAATCCTGCACATTTCTTCCACTGGAATATAAAATAATAAGACTTTTTCCCTTTAAATTATTTTTTTCCCAGAAAGAAGCAATGTCAGAAATGGAGAATTTTGAACTTTAAATGGATATTAGAGGAGATTTATTTCTGTGTATATTCTCTGGTGTCCAAGTTCTTATACAAGTTGAAATATTTATTTAATGCAGACATCTTAAGCATTTAATTCCTATCCTGTATCTGTACTTTGTCCTTATCAAAGTGCTTCGAATGAATGAGAAATGTGTGTGCTTTGAATGTTGTTATTGCAATCTAAGACTGTAAGACAGTAAGTTTTGTATACAATTTTTAACTTTCCCCTTTGCTTTGTAAACAGAAGTAAAACTCTGCAACTTTAGACATTTTTTGTTGGTGCATTTTAATATCAGAGTCCATCAAATGCAGTATGAATATATTATTTTTCTGTTTGAGGCCTGCAAGTACGTGTAGTCTGAAGTAGTCTGTACAGCCCAAGTATAGGAAACATTGGCTGAGGTTGAACTTTCCAAAGTGCATTTCCTGGAGCTTGAAAAATCCATCATGGATTTTTATTTGGTATTAAACTCACTTTGCAAGAAACATATAATTTATATGTATCTGTAGGTGTCTGTGGAGTCCCTAAAAATATTAACAACTCATACCTTTCTGCATCTAAAATGGATCCTGGAAACTTTTTTGTCATCCCCACTTCTTAGCGATTCAGTTTTAGGTGGGTTCTTCATTCACTGGAAATTGTACATTTGCAGTAAGAAAAGCATGACATTGACACCTGTAGATAATTTTCTTTTATTTATTATAGTGCTGTGAAAGGGTTTTGGGAACTCCTCTGTTTGGTCTCCTTTTCTATCCAGAAACCCAAGTGCTGTTTTCCCAATCTACATACTCAGCATGCAGAAACACAGCACGTGATCAGATTCCTAATGGCTGCTTCTGTCTCATGTCTCTTTTATTAATCAAGGCATCCAGGATATGCCACTTCTGTTTAGTCCAGGTGTTATCAAAATTTACAACCCGCCTGTCCTGACTGCAGCTAGCAAGCAGCAGACTCTTGCTGGAGAAATCAGAAGTTCAGTTCCAGACTTTCCTCATCGTCCCCTCTCCCATTTACCCACTAGGCAGTGGGTAACGCTCAGTTTAAACTACTTTTTCTCATGGCTGACATTGCACCCCTTGCTTTTTCATTTAGACTATTTAGGTTTGGTTTTTGTAATGACATAGCCACTTGATTAACAAACTACAGGTATCATTCAGACATGGACATACTGTGTTAAGATTGGATTATTAATTTTGGTCCAGGTGGAAGAATGCCAAGGTATTTTGGCATTTACTTTATGGGGTAATACTTGACATATGAATCTTGTAGTCTATTTTATGATTTGTTAATATATTAAGTATAAGCTGAAATTTATTGCATGGTACTTCAGGTCTATAGAGTTAAGGGCTGTACCTCATAAGCTCAACAACTGTATGTGGCATTTTCATCTGGACAGTGCTTTTTGTTGAGCTTCAGTTTATCATTCTCCACCCATTGGATTATGTTGACCTGATATATATAATGGGGTCAGTGAAGTCAATATGATGCCAGTCCAGCAACATATCAAACCTTGTCTGAGTGCAGCAGTTGGTCCTGCAGACAGCCACCTCCCAACTCATTCACAGCGGCCAGATGAGGCTGTGTGGAACACCACAGGAAATCATACAGAAATCCACACAATTAGTATAAGACACATTACAATTAGATGTATTCTCACGTGTAGTGGCCCTTGCAGCCTTGAGGCCACTGATCTGAGGAAAACACTTTCTTTTTAGATGTACAATGGGTTCATGGCTGGGCAAAATTTGACTGTTCATAACCTTGCTCACTGGTAATCCTTCTGTGATGGCTTACCTACTTACTCATTTGTTGACTCTTGTACAAAGCTCTTCTTATTTGTACTGGCAACATGGTAGAGGAGGGCAACAGACACATTGAAGGCTTTATGATTAAGCCCTGATCTCATAGGTGGGTTTGTGCAAGTTGGTCAGGAAATCTTCTCTGCCAATATTGTGCTGCATCCTTTGTAAATACATGAAGTGATAGTCACAAAGATATATGCACATGCACATACATAAAGTACATAGATCAGTGTCTGCAGGACTGGAATGGGATAGTCAGTTTTCTGTGTTACTTATTGAAGACAAGAGTAACGGAAGATTGTTATTAATTGCTATCTTTGTTCCCCAAGCTGGAGCATTGCCCTTTGTAGGAACTCCCACTATACTCAACGACAGCCTTTTCTGCTTCTCCAACTGATGGTTTGCTTTCATCTCTATAGTAAACATACAAGCTTTATATTTTAGCTTACATCAGCAGTTGTTATTTTTATACACATATTTTATCATCGTCATCTCCTTCTTTCTTTTCCTTGAAAAGGAATATGCTGACATATTACTTAGAGTAGTCCATTATGTAAGGTAAAATTTCAAAAACACTACAATACAGCTATTAAGCTTAGTTATCTGACAGGTATAAGTAACCTCTGATACTTAGCTCTGCTCTTTTTCTTCCATGTTGCTTAAATTCTGGTTCAATTATTACATCTTGGTATTCACTATCCTCTCTCAAACCTTCATATTTGCATGCTTAGCCAATAGTTAAATTCAGCCTTTAACTGCTTAAGTACAGGTAGCACTGACTTGTTTTCCCCTTTGTTACAAACTTTTTAACTTCTTGATATCCCCTCCTATATTACACACCTGTTAAAAGCAACATGGCTAAACTCAACAATTTATCACTAGGTCTGGCTGTTTCTTTTCAAGGTGATGGTCTTCAAAGGACCATCCTGTAAAACAAGGCAAAAAGACCAACCAAAGCAGTTAGGTTGTTATAGTCTGGTTTTAACTGTGACTGCTGATATAATTTCCTTTCAGATTACTCAAGGTTACATCCGTCTATTACTTAAGTTCAAACTGTTTCTCTGCATTGATTTTTCTTTATAACTAGCTAGTACTATGCAAAAGCTTTTATTATTTTTTTCTGAACTACACTGTAATTTTGTCCTTTCTTTGGTGTTGCAACAAAAAACCCCTGGCATCTGAGTTCCAAGATAGACGTAAAGTGTTCATACTGATGCATAAATACAAAGCAATACTAAATTACCTTTTATCCTATTGAAAATAGCTCCAAACACTGCCATTAATTTCCCTGCAGCCACACAAAGAGGATGTTGTATGCAGACACATATCTTAGAGCTAATTGCATCTGAAATACATCGTTATATACAGTGCACAATCTTCAGTTGCAAAACTGGAGCCATGCTTAGCACAGAAGCCAACTCAAATCAGCTGTCTGCCTGTCTTGTTTTTCTGTAAGAAATTGATTTTCTTTTTCCCATGGTTGTGGTAATGCTAGTAAGCTCATATGAAAACATTAAATAATTTTGGAAAAGAACACCTAATTTCCAAGCAGAATCAAATTAATACTCAGAAAGGGTGTATATTTTGTCCTGTGAAGGAGCAAGAAAGAAAGTGAAAATATCAAAATATGTCAGCCAAATCTTAGCATGTACTAAGACTGGAGTATATTTGTAGCATATATATTTAGAATATTTTATATAGAGTTTATATATATTCTGTGTTGTTACTTGAACGGAGAATTGAATGTCCTATTGCTAATATCATGTTACAGCAATCGAAATGTATAAAGACACCACTGAAAGAACAAAAAACCCTGTCATAATTGACTCCTCCTGGTCATATACTTTTAAAACCATACTAGATAACAAGTGTTAGGCATGCAAGAAAGAAAGCAGGTTTAGCACTTTTAATGGTTTGCTTTTATAAAAAAAGAACATCAATTAAAGAAGTGTTCCTTTTTAAAATTTAGAAGGAAAATGCTATTTAACTTGTCTACGTAATGCAGCAAGATATCCCTGAAAATTATCCCTTAAAAGGATTTATTTTAAAATGCATGGACATTCATGTAGGTTAAACTATCAATAATTACAGAATGACTAAAAAGCAAGATTGAAAGAACATTAATAGGCAGTAATCCCACAGCCAAAGTCAGGATCATTTATGTTTGTATTATTCCTGACAGAGCTCCAGAAAACTCATTTTAATTCCTTATTCTATCCTTATAAGATATTATAAGATATGATATTATTTATATTATTTTAATTTTAATTTTAAGGCATTTGTGTAGAAAATTGCTACGCAATTAAGAGAAGAGAAAAGCTATTTAGAAGTTTGTTTGTGGGTTTGGTTTTTTTTTTAATCAGCATTAAAAAGCCCTTTACAACATATGGGAGTAGTAAAATGGGTTGAGAAAGGGGAACTTACTTGACTCTAGTGAAATAATATTTGGTCTATATACCAAACAAAAAATTAGGTGTACAGATTTTCTTCTATAAACTGCTAAAACTGATATTGGCTCCATCAGACTCACAGCAATTTGTAATTTGGCCCTAGATGACTAAGTAAAGTCAAAAAGTTTATTTCTCAACAAAGAGTATTTACAGAGTCTTGACTGTATTTAAATCAAAGGAAAAGATTTCTAAACTCTTGCCTTTGAACAGCAAAAAAATGGCTCCTTAAAAAGTGCCACAAAAGGAAGACTAATACATCAAGCTCTGCATTTCATTATCAAGATGTTTGAAGACTTGAATCTCCTGATAATTTGAAATAGTCTTAAATGCTATCAATAGGATATTCAGATATGTGAATATACTGACCTTCCTACTAATCTAGACACAAGCAAAATTTGCCACTAAAAATGTGTGCTGGTTTTGGCTGTGACAGAGTTAATTTTCTTCACAGTAGCTAGTATGGGGCTAAGTTTTGGATTTGTGCTGAAAACAGTGTTGATAACACAGGGATGTTCTCATTGCTGCTGAGCAGAGCTTGCACAGAGCCAAGGCCTTTTCTGCTCCTCACCCCACCCCACCAGCAAATGGGCTGAGGGTGCACAAGAAGCTGAGTGAGGGCACAACCAGGACAGCTGACCCCAACTGACCTAAGGGCTGTTCTAGGCCATATGATGTCATGCTCAGCAATAAAAGAAGTTGGGGAGGTTGGCGGGGGCCTGCTGCTCAGGAGCTGGCTGGGCATTGGATGGTTGGTGATGAGCAATATTTTTATTTGCATCACTTCTCTTTCTTGGGTTTTATTTTTCTCTCTTTGTTATTTTCCTTTTAATTTCTTCTTCTTCTTCTTCTTCTTTGTTGTTGTTGTTGTTGTTGTTTTTATTGATTATGTTATTGTAATATTTTATTTCAATTATTAAACTGCTTTTATCTCAACCCAAGTATTTTCTCACTTTAACCCTTCCAATTCTCTCCCCCAATCCACTGGCTTGAGTGAGCGAGCAGCTGTGTGGTGCTTAGTTGCTGGCTGGGGTTAAACCATGAGAAAATGCAGCTGAAATAGTGTTTTGGTTGAGAAATTTCTCTTCTCACTATAAATTCAGATAACTCAAAGGTGACATTTTCAAAGGACTGAATAAAAAGCTTTGGGGATTTTCTGAGTTAAGACGATGGCATCTGAAAGATATTTGCTATTTCAGCTGTATCAGTTCAGAAAGTTTTCAGTGGTGAAATGAAGAATGAGAAATACCTCCTCAGTGCACAACTACCAAATTGTTGTCATGAAGCTTTCAGTAAGTCATTCATCCCAAAGCATATTAGCTTGCCAAACTATCTCCGTAATGGAAGTCTGTCTTTCACATGGCTCAGGACTGGGCTTTTAAATTATAACTCTGGAAACACCTCAGCATCAAACTGTCTAAACAAGAAAAAAATGTATAAAATTTTTTGATCCCTTATGAATACGGTAACTCCCTGAATAGACTAAATAGACTACACTACACAGCGTCAACTTACATTTTTGGGAAGGAACAGCAGAGTAAAATGTATCTGCAATCCTACTTGAGGGTGAACTGACTCAGACCTTGTATAGGTAAGTATTGGAGGTAGAGCTTCAAGAATCCTTCCCTGCTATAGAATATCCTTGTTCAGAACCAGATCACAGGCTTTTCAAGCCTACTATTTCATTTGAATTGGTTCATTTAGTATCAGATAAGTTACAAGGCTGACTTTTCCCAGACATGGAGACTTCAGGTTTAGCCTTTCCTGTAACTTTTCTTTGAATATCTAAATTCCTGCCACCATCCAGGAAGAACAGTACATCTGCAAAACTTTCAAAGTTTGAAGATTAGCTCTACAAACCACTTTGTACTAGTGATCATACTACTTTCTGTAGGACTATTTTAGGATTTTTCACCACTGTGGCTTATTTACCTTGCCTGTATTGGCCCATAGACTAACACCCTATACCTTAAAAGAAAGCTTAAGAATCAACATCATTTTGTAGAGATGCTAAAATATGACCTTTTTGCAGCCACTGTCCATTTTCACTTCTAAAACTGACAAGAAATTCATGTTACAGTCCTTAAAGACTCCATTCATGCACAACAATCTCAGTGCAGAGACCAATGTACTCTGAAGTAGAAATGATTACCTTAAAATAGAGGTAACTGTTGTGGTCTTGTGGCTGGCTCTCTGCAGATAATATGTACTCCTCTATACTCTGGCTATAAAACATAGTCTTTCTTCTGCATGTCTGCACAGTACCAGAAGCATATGTTCTACTCCATTGGTTTAACATCCAAGAAATGTGAATACCACAATTTGTTCCTAAAAATTGTTTTTAAGTGAATCTGGAAGACTCATTTGAAGTAAAGAAATATATTCAATGAAGTTAACAATCTGCTTTTTGTAGCTGAGAAGCAACAATGAATTTAACAGATTTATTTACTACTAATTTAGTTTTAATAAAAGATTTCTATGTACTTTAGAATCCCTTTTCCTCTTCCCCTGGTTCTCCTGGTTCTCCATAATTTTGTACTTGGAACTTGCTGGCTGATCCATCCTATGATACAAGACACAAATTTCAGGTTTTTTCTTCCTGCTTGAATGCCAAGAGTTAGTATCTTCCAAGATCATAATACATAATGCAATTACCAGTGCAAGTAATCATACAGTTTTTCTCTTGTGGTGAATATTCAGGTAAAGAAAACTTTTATTCAAACATTCACAAGAAACAGCATGAATAATACCAGTGTGAACGAGCAAGTGGCTGCATGGTGCTTAGTTGCTGGCTGGGTTAAACCACGACAACCAGTCACAACTTTTGCCCAGAGAGATTAATTTGGACTTTTTTGTTATGTTATTCATTGCCTTTTTTTCAGAGTAGGTCTAGAGCAAAAGTAAAGATAACATATATATTCTGAGTCTGAAAATTAGATCTGTACCTAGGAAACAGAACTTGCAATCGCAGTCATATGATAAATGATGATCTGACTTGATTGCCAATGATTTTCTTTTTCTGTCAACAGCATGAATTAAGATTTCATATACATTAAAAGATATTTCACATTAAGCATTCAGTAAACAAAGATTTATTGTAATTAATCAATAGCCAAGCAACACCTTCAGTATGCCCTTGGCTTCACATCATTGTCACATGTCACCTACCAGCAAAAATCAAAGTAGAAAATAAATCTACTGCCACATGGAACAACCCCCCTGTTGGACCTTACCTGTGGAGCAGTCAGGCTGCAATACCAACTCAGTACCAACCATTATAGTCAGCAATGCTCTGTGTGTTTGCCGACCAAGTCTACTGCAGCTCAAGCATTAAGTTAGCAGTATGGATTGGCTTAATAATACTCTTCCTCCAAGGCCTTCTCCCTCAGAAGAAGTTATGCCTCCTACATTTTAAGAAGAAACACACTGATTAACAGCATGTTGATTTTGCTCTGCCTTCCATCCTGTTTATGTTTTCCATGAAAGACCTTTTTACATATTAATTTTTTAATATGCTATTTTGCATGATGTTTAGAAAGAGGAACTGCATCACTAGATTATACAGAGGTATTATTTTCCTTGAGCTGTACCATTTATTTTTGTTAGGGCAGTGCATGAAAAACTGAGAGTACACTCTCTGATACTACCATGCTCATCTCCAGAATCCTTCTTGAGGAATGGATCAAGAGTAAGAGAAAATCCTGCCTTTAATTAACTTCAATTTTAAAAAAAAAATCTTATTTTGTTACATTATCTGTAAGAATGAATAAGTATATTATTTGTGCTTTTCAAGTGCTGAAGAAATTACCAGGTATCATTAGTAGCGTCTGTATTCAGCCACTAATGATTGCAGAAATGCTTATTCAAGCAAAGAACATTTACATGCAGACTGCAGGAACTGAGCAAGACTTCGTTACTTCTCTGATTAAAGGAATTGATTTGACTGGAGGAAGAGTGACTTTAATTAGCTGTGCAAATGCCATTAATTCCAATTAATCTTCTCACAGTGTCAAGAGCAGAATCCAGGGAGAAAATAAATTGCAGTAAATCAATATAACTCTTGTTTCTACCAGGAGCAGGTGCTTACAGAAAGAGGAATGTCTTTTATAGTTGTCTGCATCAAGAAGTATTTAAACAAGTCAGTAATTCAATGTACCAAACCTCTCAATAATTCTTTATAGACTATTTATATATCTCTTTAATTGTTTTTCATTTGATGGAAAGTATTTAAGTTAGTACTTTTGTGAAGTATTCCAGTCAGAAATTTGCTCAGAACACCCACAAGTACAACCAAGTTTTATTTTGCAGAGAAAACTGAGATGTGGATTTACAAGATAATTGGTTCTATTTACAAACCTTAGATAAGCACTAATTTGCACTTAATTTTCATGGGGCAGATAAGGAAAAAAACGACCGGTCAACTGACTCCAATGTAACTTGAAAAGCTGCCTCTAAAAGAAAGCTGTTGGATTTCTTTTAGACAGCCTTTGAGAACCATGACCATGAAATTTTAACCCTTGAGGATTTCCATGCTGCTAGTAGCAATGCATCAGAGCTGTCACAGCTTCTCAAATTTTGAGAACAGTGCCTCAAAAAGAGCACAAGCTCAAGCCTAAAAGAAACCAAAATAAATCAAACTAATCACCTCAGAGATGTACCACTGAAATGAAATGAAAAGAGTGCTCTGTGTGGGCAGGCAAGCACAGAACATCTTCCACATTTGAGAAATATTGCAGCTACCCTCTTGCAATAGTTTGCCCTCCACGAACTTTTTCATATCACACTGCACAACTGTGTGGAGGAGGGTACCAAGGAGTTTACACCTCAAGAACAGGGTAAGAATGAATGAAAAAGGAAAACTCTGAACAAATAAAACTATCTCTTAGAAGAGCCAAAGTTCTTTTTTTTTCCCCCTAGAAGATTAAGAACAACTGCCCAAAATCTCAGTAAAAGTAACCTACCAAACTGAGCTACAAAGCAGAGTTTCACAATGCATGCTAATATATGTAACCACAATACAGTTTGCCCCTCAGCCCTCAGGTGTAGTTATGCAGAAGTTTCCCACTCTCAGCAGCTGGACAGATATCAGTGTCAGAAATTGCAACCACAGATCACTCAGTTACAGAATATCCAGGTTGCTGACATCTTCAAATGTGCTTCCTCCTGTTAATGATTTATTTACTCACTTTGAAAAGAAAAGACCAAAATCAGATACAGGTGGCAACTGTCAGGGATTTGAAAGCACCAATGAGCCTTACTGACCCTGTCCCCAGGGAGGGTCACTCAGGTGTGCCCTGGGTAGCAGGGTGACTGCCCTGCTCCCCAGCTGCCCCGATGCTTTCAGCCCCCAGGAGCCCCAGCCTCTGTGGCACCCTGGCAGGAGCAGGGCACTGGCCAGAAGCATATGCCATACCTAACAGCCAGTTGTTTATCTCCTACTTTTCTCCCTGTTCTGGCTGATAATGCCTAGAGGAATCCCAGGCAACTGTGTCCCAGAACATTATTTTGCAACCAAAACATCTACAGTGCAACATACACTGCCTGCCCTCACACGGTTCAGGGTATGGGCAGGAAAGCCAATGTGTTATGAAAAGCTTCAGCAGGGATAAGACAGTCATTTTCCCATCCATTTGTGCTGTGTGAGGATAGTAAAGTATTGAACGCATGCACAGAGCTGAGCTTTTCAGTTACGGATACTGAGCTGCTACTCATACAAATCTTAAGAGCAAAACAGCGAAGACTGCACAGCCTGTGTCCTTGAAATGCATATCAAAGCGTAAGTAAACCCCTCTAAAGAACTGTTCTGTACTGAATGGTTTTATTAAAGCTATATTAAATATATTTAATAAATATTATGCTGTATTAAAAAGTCCTCTCCCTCCAAGAGCAAATATACAGCGGTCTTCAGATGAGTATCTGTAGTCATGTAATATCATATAATCAAGATGAATATTTCTGTCTGAAAAGTATGAAACCAGAACTTTTGCTCCAGAATTTACAATAGTTTCTTAGCAAAATTATGTCTTACACTTCGTTTTCCCTTAATAAAAATCTTCGTCAACTCAAAATGGCTTTTTGGTATCCGTTATTGTTCCATCTTGACCTCTCCCATTTTCAACATGATTTAGTATCGTCTGTTGCTTTTAGTATTGAGCAATAACAACAATGCTCAGTGATATTCTAAGGTTTTATGATGACATTGATCACCATAGATTCTGTTTACTGGGCTAGAGCTTTGGTTTGGGTTGGTTTTTTAAAGAAAGAAGGAATCAAACAACACCTTGCATTTAATTTGAGGAAAAAAACTTCACTGATCTCAGCATGACTCCTAAAGATGAACAAATGTGATTGCCGTTTCACTAGGAGAATATGACATGCATTTAAGTGACTGCTAACAGTCAGACTGTGAATTACTGTCTGAAACAGATCTAGCAGTCATGACGTCCAAGTCATCTGCCTAATTATTAGTCCCTGATTGGCTGAGAATTTTAGTTCCCTAAATTATGTTATTGAGATTTGCTACTATGACACTCTAAGGAAACTGGAAGGTAAGAAACTTTTTAGCCAGCTGAGAAGGAAGATACACATTCTGAAAAATGTGAGATCCACCACTAAGTGGTTGGCTGGAAAATGAAAATGATAATTAATTTCTGAAAAGGAAAAGAGAATTCTTCATCAAATGAAAATTTGGGGGTTTAAGCTGCTTTGGAAATACTTTATTTCATAAATACCTCTTCTGCACACAAAGTGGAGTCTGCAGTAGTCCCAGGGAGTATCCAAAATATTAGTTTAGGCTATGCACAGGTGACTTTAATGTGGTTTCTAGAATTCCTAATGCACTTAGTTAGAAAGATTACAACTTTTTTCCTGCTCCCTCTTTGGCTTAAATGACTAACTTAGTCGATGAATTTAAAAAAAAAAAAAAAAAAAGTTGCCATTTTAAAGAGTGACGTCCATCTCACAACTGCAAGATATCTGAGAAAGACAAAAATAGTCTAATTTACTGACATCTGATATTAGCAACTCTTTCCAGGTTTGGAGAATGAGGTGAGATCTTTGATAACTGTTCACAGTTGTTACTTATTACAGTACAATTATTTATACAACAGCACTGGAAACCTTCCACATGAATGGTTATGTGCTGGACTTACCACATCATCATATGGGAAGACAGACCTAAGCTTATCAATATTTGCAACACAAGGATTAGTCTCCCTGAATGAGTTACTGCTTTTAATTTTTTTTGCTAAGAGCATCCTGGCAGTTTGAAGGCTTCTCAGGTTGATTTTTCTTTCTTCGTCCGCTTTCCCCATGCTGTATTATGTTGGTGTTTCTCACTGTGAGACTAAAGGATGCAGACATGCTGAGCGGATGCATGATATGGGACTCCAACAGCTTTCATCCCCCTAGGCTCTGTAACTGTGACAGCCCAGAGACCTTACACCCTTTATTCAGCTTCCTTCATCATAGCTTGGAACAGCACAGAAAACTGAATTATGTTAGTTGTGAAAGAAAATAGAACAGGGAAAAAAGAAGTGTGTGTGTGGGAAGATACACAACCTAAGGGCGGTATTTTTTTCTCAAATTTGGAGTTATCCCACAGTTTGTAACACCAGCTTAACCTTGAAATGTCTTAGAACTACAAAATCTCACTGATTTATGTCCTTCCTTATATGAATTTATGAATTAGAACTCCATCTACAGTGCTTATTACATAAAATCACCTCTTTAAACATCTCATGCTGTACCAGGCTACTCAGCTCAGTAAATGCACACGCAAACTTTTTCCATCAATAGATCCAATAAAAACTGCATTCTGTTCCTTCATGGTGGAAGCCTGCCCAAGGCTAGGAGAGTTCAGGAAAAAAAAAATCAATATCCCTAAATGATTATAAATCTGTGTTTTTGCAGTGAACATTTCACAAATCAGAACTCAATAGTTTTGCAAAACGCTAGTTTTGACCTTCATAAACCTATCTAAGTTCATTACTTCCATAAAGAATTCAACTCAGGCCTCAGCAGGATTTCTCCCCCTTGAAACTATTCCTTCCAGCTGAATATATGTAGCTGATTTATTTTCATGTGTGTCATCTGCTCTGAGGGTATCTCAGCAGGATCCAGAGTGGCAAAGAACATGTCTTCACTGAAGGTTCAGTTCTTGGCTTTACGCAGGAAAACTCTCAACTAATCCAAATGTAGCAAAAATTATATGCTTTAGAAATTGTGATGACAATTGCAGAAAATGTACAGCTTTTCAGTGAAAGAGTAACAGCTTTTTTTTGCTTTTGGTTGTTGGATGATATCATGTTCTCACTCATACTAAAGTTACATGTACAAAAGTTACAGAAGAGTTTTACAAGTAGGAAGTAAGTACTCACCTCACTACTTAAATTGGTACAGCTGATCCTCTTGTGGAAAAATGCTGTTTCTGTATCGTATTAAAAAAAAACCCCAAAATAATCAAGGTTATTTGATATACTATTGCATATTTACTGTGGTTAAAAAAAAGTTTCAAGGCCCTTCCCAAAATACCCTGAATATTTAGTTAGACGTCGCTTTAACCACTTGATCTCTTCCTTGTCATAATAAATTGGGACATTACCTTTGGCAATACTTGGATGCTAGAAGTCTTCAACCAATACAGCTGTCCTAGTGTTGTCATTTATTTACCTCTTATTCCTCCCTACTCCTAATCTGGGGTTCATGATACATCATTTCTCTCCTCATGCTCTCACTGACGGTACATCATTAAGGCTGTTGCTTGAGCAGAAACCACACCCATACAGCGTAAGGCTGAGCACAAGGCTCACAGTTCCCATGGTTTGCTATTGCACCATTAGAAATACACCTCAATATCAAATTGATTTGGCATCAATAGTCCAGGTATTTCTCAAGTCGGATTTAAGAATACCTAATTCTGTGATGCAGTCAACCATTTTATTTTGGTTTTTTAGCATTCAAGAGGAAAAACAACACAACTGGATAAAAATTTTTGAAACAGTATTAAATCTGGGCATTCAGTGAAAGTTCCCTGACTTCCCCAGAAAATTCACAGGATATAAAAAAAGAGCATATTTTAGAAAGGTAGCGCAAGACAACTGCTCCGATAATACATTTCTTGCAAGAAATATATTGCTATCCATTTCTCTTCAGACCTTAACAATGTCAAGTAGATTATACATCTTCCAGAGAACGCTATAAATCACTCTGAGTCTAAAAGCATACCCAGTTAAGTTGAATTCCCCAGAGCTTTAAAAGAGAATCACAGAACATACAAATGCTATGAAAAAAAAACAGAGTATGATGGCAGATATGCCATGTATATTATATGACCTACACTGATGCAGAAAACAGTACCTCCACGTGGATATAGATACCACACCATGCCATAAACATACCATATGATAAGTCAAAACATGATGTATGTTACCTGTGTACCATAAAGCAAACATAACCAAATATCATGATTAAACCAGAAGAAAATATACAAGCTAAGCTATTTTTTTTTTCTCTGTGTTTGGGTGATGATTAGTGAGAAATAATATACAGACATCACAACCTCAGTACCAGTTATCACTGGTGTAACTCCATGCCCAGTGAGCTCACCTTAGTGAGCATGAACAGAGTTACTGTGTTATTCCTGCCAGAGAGGAGCTTACTCCTTTCCCTCTCTCCCTCAACATTTGGTTTACATGCTAAACCATGGAGGCTTTTGTACTCTGCTGCTAACAGAAAATATCAAAGGCAAAGTTAATGCTTTCCCTGACCACATGCCTTCTCTAAAACTTACAGCTGCAGAATGATTGGTGGCCAGCAAAACTGATAGCTATGGTAAAAGGTCTATATAGCCATAATAATGAAAAAAAAAACAACCCCAAAAGTTAATTAGAAAGTACTTGCAAAAAATGAGCTGTTAATCAGATGGGACTAATGATGTTCATGCTGGGAGAGGAAGGGAAACAAGTTAAACAAATGAATCAGGGAGCTATAGGTCAG
The DNA here is from genome assembly GCA_023375905.1 of Nycticorax nycticorax. Classification (NCBI taxonomy): domain Eukaryota; kingdom Metazoa; phylum Chordata; class Aves; order Pelecaniformes; family Ardeidae; genus Nycticorax; species Nycticorax nycticorax. Next base: position 969,177 of record JAKFQP010000130.1, read on the forward strand.
GCTGCTTATCTTTGATTGCTATAAAGGCTGGAAATGTTAATCAAAAAAATCATTCACACTCACCTGAAAGGTAACGAAGTAGAAGGAATTGTTAGTAGTGTCTGGAAAAAGCTAAGAGTATTTAACTTTTTTGTGCATGAGAAGCAGCTGTCCCGCTCCCCGTGGGACTGATGTGTGGCCTTGACACAATCTCTTATGACATTTTCACAGACAAGCCATGTGTCTTCAGACACATGTATATTAGACCAAAACTTACTTGTTTTAACAGGGCAATAAAATTGTCTTGATGTATCAGAGAAAAATTTATCAATGGCTTCAATATAATAAATATAATAATATAATATGGGTTTTTTGTTTTTGAATAATTAAAATATGATATAATTTTGACAGATCATCTAATGAAAATAACCCAATATTGAGAAGTTAAGCTTGCCATGGGTTTCAGAGCTGATGCTGGCTAGCTTTGTCACACATTTTCTGTTTTACGGATGAATTCAAGTACCTTTGTAGATAAGTACATTGAAGTGCAGCTGTTCCCCCATGCATTCTTTACTTTAAAAAAATTTCCTCTGCTTCTTGAAGAGCTTGGCTGCTGCATATTTTGTAGGACATTTCTGTCAACACTTTTCACTGAGCACCTGGTTCCCCAGAAGCTTGCTCTCTCTCACCCTGGGAAAGTTAACGGCTTGAATCTCCATGAAGTTTCTTGGTGCAGGAGGGTGGTGGAATAAGTAAGCCAGGTCTAGCTAGCAAGCACTTGGCTAACTGAGACGACCATCTCAGAGAAACTTGTCTGGAGGACTTGGCTCGAGGGTGCAACCAGGGTCCTAGTCCAGTGCAGGTGACCCTAAAACTCAGGAGGCAACTGTAGCTGGGTGAGCTGAAAAGTCCCTCAGTTTCAGGTGGAAGGTGAGCATAATTTTGTAGACACGGAGCTCCTGCCTAGCGTGAAGTAGCAAAAAACAAGCCTCACAAAAACTAGGGGCTAAACTGTAAATTAGCACAGGAAAGGGGAAGTTTCAGTCAGGGAAAATGAGCATAAAAATGGTGCAAAAATGTGTTTGAAATGCAGTGGCGTGGACACATAATCAGTACTGGAGGGATCACTTGGGAGCACTGTCTGAGTTGTTGATAATGGTAAAGTTGCTTTATCATTCTTTGCACAAAAGGTCACGATTTTGAACCCTTAATGTTATCCACAGAAGTGCCTTGTTATTAAACATAAATTAGGAAAGTTATTGACTGCAAATGCTAGTGAATCAGTCAGAAGAAACAATCTTCTTAGTCTTGTTTTGAAGAGTTTTGCAGACAGGAAAATATTAAGCTCAGCCGAACTGTGGTGAAACACAGATGTGGAACCAATCCCAACAGAAAAAGAGTTGCTACAAACCTGACTGGTCTGGGAAACTTCTCTTGAAAGCTGTGGCTGTCGTTAAAGTCAACAGTACTTCAGCAGCTTTGCTTTTGTGATGGTAAACACAGCCTTGACATTTGGACCATCTGTTTATGGATACAGCAGAAGTCAGCTGCTTTGTCACAGAACCTGAGCAGAAAGCAGCAGCTATTGCCGCTTTCATTCACTTCCTGAACTGCCAACTGTTTGATATAGGCATTAAAGAAGAGAAGCAATTGAGGACAAAAAAGTACTGAGGTTGGGAGGCTTCTGCTTGAAATATGAAAGGGAACCACTTTGTAGCCTGTGCTGCTGCATGTGTGTGGAGCACTTCAAATATCAGCCTTGGAGAATGGCAGGCAGGGGAAGAATTGGCAGTGCCTGGAGAGATGTCTAGAAATCACAGGATGTGTTGGTCAGTGATGAATACCCATGCCTTGGAAAATAAACACAGATAATAAATCAAAAGCTACAAGGACCCTTTTTTCCTTCACCTGGCCTGAATTTTACATATCAACAGAAGCTTACAAAAAGTCAATGATAAGCAGGAGAGAGATAGTTATTTCACAATTCTTTAAACCATGAGGGCTTTAACATGCTACTTGAGGTCATCAGCGGTGTTGGAAGCAGGCTGCTTGCAACAGAAAACAGTCAGATAGCTGTCTAGCTAGTTTTTGGACAAGAAACTGTGAAAATTCATGTACAGTCCAAATCACTGTAAAAGCTAGAAAGTTAGTGGCAGGAAAATATTTTTTAAAGTGAATATTTTATTTCTTTAGAGGTTGAAAAACACTACTATACTCCCTGGGGACACGGTCGTTCTTTCTGTGGGAAAAGAGCCAAAGCTGGTCGAAGTTTGTAGGGATACTATGGACTCCAAAAGTCACCAAGTAATATTCAGTGCACGGAGACACCATGGACAATGGAAAGTTGACTCCTGCTGTCAGTGCTGCCAAAGCAAATATGATAGAAAGAGAAAATAAGTTTTTCCAGAGAAGCAGGAAATCAGAACACTCCATGACCGAACATATCATGAAAGCAGAGTGATTGTTCTTATTTGTGAAATCTGGGACAGATTGCTAGTGACATCAGTAAGGCTATCAATTCTTTCTCCCTTTTCCATTTACTTTACTTGCTCCTAGGCCTGGATGCAAAGTGAACTTTAATATTTTTTCCAACTTCTTCAGTTAGGTTTAGATTCAGTACTACTTTCTAATGATTTTCCAACATTATCTCATTTTATAAATGACAACTTATTTTCCTTTTTTTTACCATTTTTTTTAAGAAGAAAAGAGATAGGACAACTGTCTGCTGTTCAGAACCAAAGACCATTAGAATCACAAAGAATTTAGGTCAAGAAAATAGGGGTAAGAACCAGAAGTATGTGGTTTGGTTTTTTTTTAGTAGACAACCAAAAAACTTTTACATCTAGTTGGTGGCATTCACTTTCCTCTTTACTAAGGAACGTTAAAGACCACCCTTGTTATTTACCTGTAATGCCAGAGGTTACATCAGGCATAATGTTTTAACTGATTTCCAAGCCTTATATCTAAGCAACAGTAACTTCCAGATGTCATTCTAAGGAATGAGTCAGTAGCTTTATTTAGCTTTTACAGGTACATTGGAAAGATGAAAGCTAGTATGAATTAGTATTAGAGATGTCCTGGTTTAGAAGATAGACATTTTAATTCAGTAAAACTTTATCTTTACTCTTCTTTCCTCATTAAAAAATAATTATCCATTATATATGAAATAAAATATTTTAATTGCTTCAGTTTGGATGAAGCCTGGAACCGGTGAGTTTAAAATTTTAAGAGCAGGATAGAAAATTGTATTATTCTCTCGAAGAGCTTTGAACTGTATTAAACTCAGAAACAACTGTTACTCATGCAATAGATTTTTTTTTGTACTGTGTAGATTTATCTTCACAAAGCAACAAAATCTAATTAGTTTGCACAGAGTGAGTCACTAAAAGGGGATTCTCAAAATAGTTGTAAGAATGACATCCACAAAAGCACATGGTTCAGAAGATGAAATTGTGCAGACAGCTGGTGTGGTGCAGAGTCTACTGAGTTAGTCTTCAGAACAGGGCTCATGTAGGTGATGAATCTTCTGGAGATGCTTGGTATAGAGCCAAATTTCATTTCAGACTGCAGAGAACTACAGTTTGATACACCAGCATTGACCAAATTTCTGTTTGGAGAAGCAAGTTTTAAAGCTTTCTGGTACTCATCCAACACTTTTGCTGAGGGACAGATTCATAGCATGTGTCTATTACCTTATGGCAGAGCCAGAATCACAGCATCATGGACACAGCATGCAGACTAGCAGGGACCTCTGGAGGTCTCCACTGCAACTCCTGCCCAGGGCAGGCTCAGCTATAGAGTCAGACCAAGCTGCTCAGGTTGCCTATCTGTGGGGAGTGGAAACGCTACAAGGAGGGGACAGCACCACCTCCCTGGGCCCAACTCCACTGCCCAGCCATCCTGGTGTGAGAAAAGCTTTCTCTTATCTCCAGTGCCTCTGACCCTGCTCAGTTTGCTGCCTACCACGGCCCAGGACCTTCTGCCCACAGATGGCCCCTTGCCCCACCAGCACTGCTGCCAGGGCTCTGCACAGTGCTCTGGCCCAAATAGCATGTAAACCCTGTCAGGCCCTTCTTCCCACTGGTCTTAGACCCTCTGCACAGTAGCACTGTTGTTATGAGCATCTACTGGTGCCCCCAAGTTTGGGATCACCTGTAAACATCACAGGCATCCACCTTGTTGCCTTCCCAGGTCATTGATGAGAGGCTGCTGTGGGATCCCGTTTGTTCCCAGCCACCAGGCAATGTATGACCCATCAACCACCCCTCTCTGAGTCAAATTATCCAACCATTTTTTTTGTTTCCATCTATGAGGTTGCACACTCCTCCAGACCATAACATTCCAACTCAGAAGAATACTGTGGGAGACAGTGACAAAAGCCATGCTAATGTCAAGGTAAAGGACATCCGCAGTTCTCCACTTATCCACAAATACAGCTATGTCATCACAGAAGGCAACTGTCTGGGACTGACATGATTCACCCATGGTCAATCCATGCTGGCTATTCCTTGCCATCTTCTTCACCCTTTTCCCCCCAGAGCTGTGCTCCAGCAGGACACGTTCCATGTTTTTCCCATGCACTGAGCTAAGTCTGAACAGTCTGTAGTTCCTCAGTCCCTTCCTTTTCGTCTTTTTTGAAGGTGGGTACAACATTTGTCTTTCTCCAGTCTTCAGGGACCTTCCCTGATCACCACAAGCTTTTAAAGGTGCTAGAGAGCAACCTTACAAGGACATCATCCAGCTCTTTCAGCACCTTTGGGTGCAGTGTGTTGGGTCTGTACACCTTTGACTGAACTGGTCCCGACAACACCTTGCTGTTTTATGAAGACATGAGATGTGTGGTGATGCCTCTCAGTAGGCCAGATAAACTTAGGCACACTACCTCAGCAGTGCAGCTATCTGCTGCTGTTTCCAGAACTATACTTTTCACAGGTAATTCGGATATTGCTGTTCTGTGCCACACGTATGGTGTGAATCCATTGTCCTGGTTTTTCCTTCACTATACAAAGTGCTGCCAGCCTGTGGAAGAAATCCTCTATGAGTTCTGCACTGTTGGGGAGATTTTGGTAGGGCCAAACTGTGGGGCATGGTGACGTCTTCTGTAGAGCTGTGATTGGACCATCATCTTCAGACCTCAGATGATAGTGCTGTTCTTCATTATTCTAATGGCTTTCAGGGTCTCTTGGATTTCAAATAATTGGTACTGACATCACTTTAATTTCTAGTTTAGTGTCATTTGCCATTGGTGCTCAGAACTGTATAGAACAAATAACTTGATCACATCAGATTTTCTTATTCCTTTCTCACTGGAAATAAAGGATATTTAGTATATGACTACGTTCTGTCCATATACATACATTTTTTGATCAGGATTTCTCTCAATATTTCTTCTATTCCAGTGCTTATATTAAACTAAAAATAGGATTAAGATGCATACGTATCCCCTTTGGTTTCTTAGAACTTGTCCAATTATTAAATTAAATATGTTTATGCTGTATTTGTATTTACTTTCTTGGGATTTTATGCCACACATTGTCAAAAAAATCCAGCCTACACCAAATTAGGAAATCAATGTAATTTTACAACTAATAATTACAGCTTCATTTGCTAATTAAAGCACGTCCAGTGAAGAAAAAGAGCTGTATCATGTGGCCAGTTAAAACCATTCAAATGTTACTACTTGATATTCTGATCAAATAGCTCACGAATGAGTGACAAACAAAGAATTTTCTCTGAAATGATTTGATGACTAGTTTTGAATTAGTGATATATTCAGAGATAACTGCAGTAAGAAAATGGAGACCAGCCTGACCAAATAAATTATCCTTTACAATTTATTTACTCACCGCTAATTAAAAACAATAAAACCTGCTTTATGAATATTTAATCTCTACAAAACCTGTACCAGTTCATTTACAGTTGTTTGAAAGGTTTATGTCAAGAAACCATATGATCTAGTAGTTCTGATTTTTTTTTAAAAAGCATGAATATTATAGAACAAATTAGACTGTTCTTGCCATCTAGTCCCGACAATGAATTGGGCCTATGCAGGACTTTCTCTAATAATAGCAGTATTGTAAGCGGGTATGAAAAACATGAGTAAAGATGTTTTTATCCCTAATATGATCAGGAACAGAGCACAAATTTTATAAAAGTCCAGGAACACCGGTCTGAGGGTATCTTTATAAATCTGTTCTAGATAATGGCAAACTATAATCAAACCTTACATATCATTATAGCTAATAAGTTGCTGAGCTAAGAAATTATTGTGTACAATCTTGGGCATTCTCAAGGAAGATAAACAGCCCAGTGTCAGGCTTTGCTGCTTCTGACACATTTCTAAGATTTTTCAGTATTGCTGGCTAAACCTAAGTCAGTCTCCGTCATGAAACCTAATGTTTCTATGTCCTTTCCTGTTCCAGAATTCAAAAAAATGTTTCTAAAGCAACTGTCTGTTCTGCTGTTTATAGATTGACTTATTGCACATTGTAACAAGGCTTAATTTAGCATAATAACTTGCCAGACTAAACGATATTCACTTGATTTTGACCATGCTTTTCAGCAATGAAATTAAATATTGGGCAGAATAAGGATACTTATTAATAAGATCAGGCAAAAAGTTGGTAAACTTTACAAAGTACTAATTGGAAGGTTGTCTTTTGTATAAAGAAGGTTTCATTAGTCTTTCTTATGAGATGGACCAATGAAAAAAGATTGCATATGTATTTGCTACATGTATTACTGCTCTGTACACAAGAAGACATCAAAATGGTAAGTTCTTGGATCTTGTGGTGCTGAACAGATTCTGTTGCTACTTACATTCAAATTTAATTGACATAAGTATATCAAGAGTCTAAACTGTATTTTTTGCAGTCACCCAAACCTTGGCATTAATATAAAAGGTACTGTGCATGTTTTGGGTGATGAACAGATTGAGAGCAGCTCCATGGAAATGGACATGGGGATACTGGTGGGTGAAAAACTGGACATGAGCCAGCAATGTGAGCTGGCAGCCCAGAAGGCCAACTGTATCCTGGGCTGCATCAAAAGAAGTATGGCCAGCAGGCCAAGGGAGGTGAGCCTGCCCCTCTACTCCTCTCTGGTGAGACCCCACCTGTAGTACTACATCCAGCTCTGGAGTCCTCAGTACAAGAAAGACATGGATGTGTTGGAGCAGGTACAGAGGAGGGCCATGAAAATTATCAGAGAGCTGGAACACCTCTCCTATGAAGAAAGGCTAAGACAGTTGGTGTTGTTCACCCTTGGAGAAGAGAAGGCTCTGGGGAGACTGTATTGCAGCCTTCCAATATATAAAGGTGGCTTATAAGAAAGACGAAGAGGGACTTCTTATCAAGGCCTGTAGTGACAGGACAAGGGGCAACAGTATTAAACTGAAAGAAGATAGCTTTAGATTGGATGTAAGGAAGAAGTTTTTTTACGTTGAGGGTGGTGGGATACTGGAAGAGGTTGCCCAGAGAAGTTGTGGATGCCCCATCATTAGAAGTGTCCAAGGCCAGGTGGCATGGAGCTTTGAGCAATGTGATCTAGTGAAAGATATTTCTGTCCATGCAGGAGGGTTGGACTAGATATTTAAAGGTATCTTCCAACCGAAACCATTGTATGATTCTGTGACTTTATGATTCTCTTGCCAAAACAACCTCTCAGTGCTCATTAAACTTTATGCTTATTGTTGGTCTACATATTCCCTTTTCAGTTTTCATGCTTCTATTTGCTTTATATCTTGAGCATATGAATTATACACAAACCCATAAAATTTTCCTGGTTTTTGTTTCTGGTTTTGTGTGTGTTCTGTAGTTTTTGTTTCTCTAATATCAGGCATTGTGTTTATATCCATGCCTACAACAAACAAAACCAAAACCAAACTAATTTTTCATGAATTCCTGGAAAATGTACTCAAAGAATATATATTATTTATGTATGTAGAGTATTTTATATTCTATGTATGGGCCAACTGTAGACTCTCCAAATTAATTTTAGCAGGATCTGATCTTCAATTATTTGTGTTCTTTTGCTGAGCTTCATCTCTAACCTAACAAAAGAGGTGCATTTTCAGTGTTAGGTGCCCCTGAAAATAGCATCATATGTAGTTTTTCAAGCAGAAAGAATTCTCTCCAGGCCATGGCAGCATGCAAAATCTACAAACTGTATGCTAGCATGGTTTATGTGGGAACTACTGATCCTCAGCCCATGTACTAGTCCTAATTTAATCATCATCCACAAATGCTGAGTTAATTTGTGATTTTATTTAAGATTCAAGTTCAGTTTTTTAACTTTCCTGAACTTCCTTGACTAATTATAAAATGCTGGTTTATCAATTCAAGCTAGGGATCTTCTGTAGTTCCTAAAGACTGTATAACAGTCTATAGACTGTATAACAGTTCCTAAAGATTGTAGGTTCACCGAGCCACCATGTTTTGGAGAACTTCTTTAGGTATTGTGAAAATTCCTTTTCACCTGCATAAAACTTGATCTGTTCCTTCGTATAGCTTTAGGTGTATTTTTGAAGACAGATAAGATGTTCTAAAAAACTGAAGAAATCATTGAGAGGTTGAAATTGTTCCCTGTGTTTTCCCTGTACAATTTCCAAATATTAACTTAAATGAGAAATTATTTTAATACCTTCTGATCCTTCAGTGAAGCAAAGGCAGAACTCAAGGACATGCATGGATGTGCAGGGGAAAGTGCACTGAACATGACATGAAGCTGCAGAGCCTTGTCCAGGTCCAAGGAAATTAATGAAAGTATCCATGACATGTTCTGGATCTGAGCCTCATGATGAGAAAGGGTATAGTAGTGGAGAAGGTGAAGAAAAACTAAAACCCAGTAATAAGCCACTTGTGAAGCTGTGATCTCTTGTTCTGATAGGGGTGGTACAAAGTGCTAAGAAAGAGCTTGGGAAAAGGATACAGCAGACTCATAGGGGAAGGCTCTGTGCAGAGAATATACACCTTGGATTCTCCTAAATGCCATGTGCTGTCCCAGAAAGGTTTCATTAGTGGCCACTCAACAAAAAAAATCTGTCTTCCTTGCTGCAGAAGAGGTGCTTAATGGCACTGAAATTGCTCAGTTAATTAAGAACTCACCGGGAAGGCCAGTGTTCTTCCTAATGTTCTTCATAACATAGCAAATTATTGACTTTTGTTCACATTTAGAAATGAAGATCTCATTTGCAGCTAGAGAAGAGTAAATGACATCCTAATAGTACTCCATTTTATACAATGGGCTATGCTGTTATCTCAGTTTGGTGTAAATCTTCAGTAGTTTCATCAAATTAATAGATTTTTTTTCTATAGTTACACAAGAGTAATTAATGTAGCCTTGTCAGGGAAAAGGCCAGAGGCCAGTTGTGCTAATATTCATGTAGTTGCTCTGGGTACAGTGAAAGTATATAGTGGCTGTTTTTCAAGAAAGGTGATTCAGATTTCCCCTCTGGCTATAAAGGAAGGAAATTTATCCATATGCTATTTTCCAGTTGTGTTGTAAACACAATGATCTCTTGTTAAATGTTCTCCAGTTTGAAATAAATAAGAACACAATTTCCATAAATAAATAAATAAGCACAGGATTTCCATAGTGAAAGTAAGTATGTTCTTCTACCTTTACCCCCACCCATCCATCTCCTTCCCTTTTCCTTTCCAGAACCCTGCATGGTTATGCCACCTTGCTGCTTGCTGCCCTAGCAGGTATTTTTGACAGCAGTATCCACAGGTCTGTATGCCAGACCTGAAGATGCCAGGACATTTGCAGAACTGGTGAATTATATTGAATTGGACAAAAGGTTGGACCAAAGCTAAAATTATAGATTGACCTAATCCCCAGGCAGTTTTCAAAATGGCCCACCATCAGTCCAATATAAGCCTTCAGCACTAGGGAAAAGACTGATTCTTGTTCTTAATTCTGTGGAGTTGATCTGGCAAATGGCAGAATGGCATAGTGACAGTGAAGGCCAAATCCTCACAGTTCCCAGGTGTTTTGCTTATCTGTGAGTTAGCAACTAGTAACTTGACTGGTCTTAGATTGGTGAGGTTTTCAGATGCCCTGCAAAATGCTTGCTGAAACTGACAATCAAAACTTCTTAGGAGAAACTTGGCTTGCTTTGAACATGCTTGATAAAACTGCTTAGTGCTCTTCAGATTGTTAAAAATAGTGCCTCAATACAAAGGAAAACAGGCAAATATCAAAACCAAAGCAATAGCTATAGATGAAATTCCAGGAAGAGTATTGTTGTTGACTTTTTGAAAATAAGAAATACCAGTCAGCCTCCATACTGACTGACATGCTTAAAGATTAGATCTTGTCATCATCTGTTGTTCCCTTTTTGATTTGATATTAAGAGCATATTTTCATATTCTGGTAGTTGTTAAAAGGCTCTCATTGCAAAATTGAGCCTGGTTTTACTCATTATCTATTTTTGTTTTTTCCAGTGATAGGGATTTTTATTTTTAATATGTAGAAGCATCATTTCTATTTTGTTATCAAATGCAGGCAGCTGACCTCTCAGTATTTTTGGCAATCTTGAATGCAAAGGCAATGACAGGACTTCACTAAAAGAAAATGCTATCTCCTTTTCCATTCCTTCAAACAGCCTAGCAAATATAGCCTACATGCAACCCAGTCAGTGCAGGACTGCAAGAAGAGAGACCTGGATATGCTGTAAGAAAAGCAGTCTTTCATAGTGACTTTTTGGTTTTGTTTTGTTTAAATTGGCAAAAGAGCTGGGATATCCCTGCTCAACTGAACCACAGTTCTTCTACACATAATGCTTCTCATTACACTGAACAGACAAATGTGATCCATATAAGGCAAATAAAACATCATCATAGTCATCATGTCATCTCTATATGGTACTTTCTGCTTGTAGTTACCAAATAATTTTCTTTTAGAAGGTAAAATAGAATATTAAAGCAAAAGTGTACATAATAGTATACAGAACTTGTCATGATTGCCTTAAGGAGGGTAAATCTTAAGCTTTCCAGGCCCAATGTGTGTAGTAGTGACATCAAACTTGCTTATCATCTTCTTGCAAAATCTGAACTGTTTCATACACACAAAAAAAACCATGTAACTTTGGTGTTTTGGTTTTTGTTTTTTTCCTGGTTCTCAGAAAGTAATCTGATTTTAACTGGAGTAAATCAGTTTATTGATTGCAACAACAAGGACAGTGTTTAATGCTTGCATGATATCCTCAATATAGGACATACTTTGGTGTTATAATTTACAACATAAAATGATCACATTTAGTTCCAATAGTTTAAATACCAGCACGAGGATCACAGTAAAATAAAAGCTATTGTGGTATATTAATACATGAGCAAATGAATCATCTTCCCTTCCCAAGCAGATTTGAATCAAACTTTTGAAATACATATTGCTTATAATATGCATAATTAGTGTAATTAATATTGCAATTGATTTAAGTTCTCTGTTACGCTTTGTGCTTAATGATATTATTATAGCAGATAATGTTCATCTAACTGGTGTGTTCTGAACAGAAAGTTGTCTTTATCTTGCTTTTCCTATAATGTCATTATGTAACAGCCTTTGCCTTATTCATCTGTTTTTTCTTTCAAAGGATTACAGAAATAATTTGCATTTTGTATTCTGATGCATGAAATATGTTCCTGTACTGGTTTTGTCTGAGCCTCTTACTTACTCTCCACCAGTGGGATGGGATGGGGCGGGGGGGGGAAGGGGGCAGTCAGAAGGGTAAAAGTGTAAAAACTCCTGGGTTGAGATAAAGACAGTTTAATAGGTAAAGCAAAAGCCATGCACACAAGTGAAGCAGAACAAGGAATTCATTCAGTAGTTCCCATCAGCAGGCAGGTGTTCATAGCACCATACAAGCTACTTTAAATAAAGGTAACTCTAACCCAGCCAAACCCAGCATGCTTCCTTTGTTACTGTTTTGACAGGGGCCCCACCCGTGGCCCTTACCGGCCCTTCCCCACCCCTGGGACCAGGAGTCCTGCTCCAGTGCTACCTCCACCCATGCTCCAGTGTCCAAGCCCTGGTGTGTCCCAGCCCTGGCCCTGATATGCTTGGAGGCCCCTGCTGCTGGGGAGGGGGAGAAGCCCATCGGTCCTTACAACTCCTTTGGGGCTGATGGTTACTGTCGCGAAATGCCCAAGTCCTCTTGCTCATTGTCTCCTTCATCCACCAGGTGATCCCCAGAGCCACTTGTGCTCCTACTGCCCCACTGCTGCAGGAAGGAGTTGCTTCACACTGGTTTTGTCCTTCTGGGATTTGGAAAGTAACAGTAGCCACAACAATGCTTATAGACACTTGTTTCCATCCATGCTATGACCTGGTTTTGAGAAGAAAGTAAAAAACTGTGTAAGAACAGAGAAGGAGACATTGTACCACATTAACAGTCCATCGTGTGTGTGCAACAGAAATATTGAGATGTTTCCATCCTGGTTTTGTGTTGTTGTACCCATGAAGGATATGCTTTCTTACTACATCCTTTTTTACAGAGCAATAATTCATGCTAATGTACGCCCTTCTTCTGCCTCCAGAGATGCCATGCTTAATTCTTTTGACTGTCCTGAGCAAAGCACAAGTTGTCCCTAAGATACTGCACCACTAACTTCTAGGAGTGTCCAATAGCCTTCGTTCTTGTGGTCTCCTCACTTGGATCTTAGTCCTGCTCCTGGATGACCGAGTGCTGTGAGCCAAGCACTTTGCCCATCTGACAAAGTACAATACTAATGCTTTCTTTCATGGTTTTCTCAGTGATTGGTGTGTGTAGATAAGACATTTTTAAAGACTTGGGAGCATGCTGCTGTTCTAGTAAAAAAAAAAGTTCAGTAATTGCTATAATTTTATTGGGAGAGACTTAGGAAAAAAAACTATAAAAGCAGAAACACAAGAGTGAATGCTAGGAAGACCTGTGTTGTTTTGGTTTGCTTTTTCTTTTTTTTTTATTAATGAAGGATGCTTTTTATATTGCAGCTGATTGGCACTGAGTATCTTCTCCAGAAAAGTCTCTTGCTAAAGAATATTAAATTTCTTTTTATGCATTTGTTATGTATTTGAGAATATATAGGAAGTATTCTAACTCTTCTTTTGATCTTACGTAATTTTACAATGGCACAACCTTCATTTCCTTTTTGTGATAAATTCATTTAAGTGATTCAGGCTAGCAACAAGAGTTATCAAATGTTCTATCTTCTGTCCTCCTCTCACTTCCCCAAATTTAGCCAGTGAAAAATCCTGAAGCAAATGAGTGCATTCAAAAGACAGTTTTGACACTGATCCTTTATTTTCCTTGAGCATTTACAGTTTTCTCTCTGAGGTGAAGAGAGTTGATGATGGTGTTTGAGCATTTAGGTGGAATAACATTTGACCAAATACTTTACAAAGGAAGTCTGATTCTTTACAAATGGGGAACGCATTGCATAGAAAGGTGAAAAGGTTTGCCCCGGGTCATCCCATGAACTAGGAGCAGGTAAGGCCAGGACTTACTGAGTCCAAGTCCAGGAGCACACATGAGTAATTTAGCCTTCTGTGAAACATAAATAACTATTTTAAAAATGCTTGGAAATAGAAAACATTGCATAATCGTAATACAATGCAAGCTACATAGGTCAATCAAATCTATGACTTGTGGTGTCTTACAGATGTTATAGCAGAACACAATTTTTAAGAAGCAGGAGTTATTAGTGGATGTCATTGCATAAAGTAGGAGGTTGAAAGATAAGAATTTTTGGTATTTCATTCCTGCTTTCCCTCTTTTATTTCAAGTAATCACAAGTACCTTCTAAAAATGGATGTGCCCAGAAGTTGGTTTCTGTGATTTCTTGTGTGTAAGTCTTGGATAGAATATGGAAAACAGGAAAAAAAGAACCATGGTGAAGGTTTTTGAGGTGGTGGTTTATTATGGGTCAAATGTGTGTGGGTTTTTTATCTTCCAACAGCTATACTCCCCCTGCCATTTGCATTTATATAAAAAGCAGAAGCCTCCATCTCCATAGACACGGGCTCTAAGACCTGATATAAAAATGCCAAGTTAGACAATGAGCTTGACAGAGAGCTCACTCTCTAGTCAAGTAAGTATGGTATTGTCTTTCTCTTCAGCTGGAACATGCAATTAACAGTTTAAACATTTACTACATGAATTACTGGCCCCTTCAAACAATACCCATGTAGAAAGAGTTGAATAAGAACTTTCTTGGTTTTCTTATGAATTAAAAGCTGCTACCGTCTGTCTGTAAGCTTCACTGGGACCCTCTGCTTATGCCTTCATTGATCACAGTGCAGCTAGCTGAGATACCAGTGGCATCAAAAGCAGCACTGTGTAAGTTCAAAACACACTGAAGAAGCAAGACAAATAAATATTTGAGCAGCTGCCTGGTGTTGAGCCCCCCACAGCTGCAGTCAGACTCTGATCTAGAAGTGCAAAAGATGGGCCATTCCCTTGGTATAACTTTTAGGTCTACCAACCCAATCCAATTAAAATGTTATCCTTCAACTGAGGGTTGCAAACATTTTAATTAGATCATATTGTCAAGTCATTTAGAGAAGAGTAAAACTTAACTAAGAAGAATGAAAATCTATGAAATGTTAAACCATCCATTATATGATAGTGACATAATATTTGCTTAGAACTCTTGCAAAGCCAGCAAAATCATAAATGAAGCAACACCAGTCTAAAGCAACAATACACATCTGTTAAATGCATACAGTTAAAAACTATTAGATTTTCTCAGATTTAAAGGCATAATAAATTAAGAATACTTTATTTAAACTTTAAACTATAGTAATTTTATTACAAATCTTATTTTTTAAAGCAAAACAAAACAAACAAAACCAAACAACCTCCCCCCACCCTGATACCAGCTCCAGCCCCCCCAGTCAGGTTCTTTGTGATAGGTAGTATGATAGGGCTTAGGTTTTTGTTTCATGGAACAGTGGGTTATATCTTGGCATATATGAATTTATGGCACATAAGCTTATAGGCAACATATCAAGCAGACTGCTAAATGAAAAATAAACTGCATATTTCTGGAAGCCTAGAGCCATCCATGAGTTGGTGTGTGGTGAAAAGGAATTCTGATTTTCATTGTCTCTCAAAATTTGAACAAGATTTCTCTCAGATTTAGCTCACTGCTTTGTACTGTCACACCTTTATTGATAACCTCCAATTGTCAGCTTCCAGATATGAGTACTGCACATGCATAACCTAAGAGAAGTGCATTTTGTGAAGATTTATTGTGCATGTTTTCATAGGTCTCAGCAGTCTACCCAATTTTCTCTTTAATGACTTGATAGAATCATAGATAGCTTTTATTGTAAAGCCTGGACCTAGCTCTAAAATGTGTGCATCATCTTGACAGAGGAAATGTTTGAAGTATCTTCTTATGGGATCATCATTACTTACTCCTCCCTTCTTAAAAATCTGTGATCTCATCTACAATGAAAAGGATATTCATCCTGGGAATTGTGGCATTTCCTTCTCTCCCTCCTTTTCTTTAAAATCTGTGAACATCCTTTGTGTTCTGACAACCTGACTGCTGTCTTGTGCTTTTAATGTAACAACCTGGGTTTTTACTGACCTAAGCTTCTGTTAAGTTTTAATTGTCTCTCCTATGTTGATCTTTCCCTTAATTCCAATTATCTATACCAACAGGGATGTTTGAGACTATGCCTTATCCTACCCCTATTATATTTAAATTTTAAGGATCAGCACATGTGAAAACTCTCCTGTTACACCAGCGACAGAAGTGGTCTGTCTTATGGGATTTAAAACCCACCTGGGCAGGATCATTTGTTTACCAGGTGTATAAGGGTATGTGTAAGACAGTAATCACTCTGACATCAAGGCTGAGAATAAAAAGAAACAGTAAAATGAAGGAACAGAAAGAAATTTTAGTATGAAACTCTAAAGGGATATCAGTACTCTGTGCATAGTTTATGGATTCAGTAAGTCTTTGTAATATTTTTATATGTCTCCTCTAAATCTTTGAAGATGCACACTCAGCTCCTGAAGTGTATGGGGCAGTTTGAGCAGACTGTGAAGGCAAAGAATTTGCTATGAAAGGCTATGAATTCTTCATACAAGAAATTTTGGATGCTAAGTTATTGGTTGCAAAATGCTTCAGTGAATATCTGGGTGTTATTCTGGTTTAGAACCAGTGTAAGGGAGTTCACATATTTTGTGGTATTAATTTTTTCTCTATTTCATGTACCAGACAGAGACATAAGTTCCAGTTCCTTGATTTCATCCCATGAGAAGAGCAAAGCCTTGGACGCACCAGAATAGTTCCAGTTCCAAAGGGCAGTAGATGAGACTTACAACTAACTCTGCAGGTTGACCCTACCTTGCAGACTTGGCTTTCAGGCCCCGTTTTACAAAAGGGACCTTGCTTAGACTGTTTTGTATTTGAATTAGACTTGTAAATAATAATTTTTGGAAAAGAAAAAGGTATTTACATCAATGATTTTGAATATGGCCTTTTTTCTAATAAAACTTTCCATATCCACAATGGGGAGGAAGTGGGATAATATAATCTAAAAGTAAAAAATAAATAAAAATAAAATTAAAAATAAAATCCACTACATTTTTAAACCAAAAAACAGTGGAAATACTGGGGATTGAATTAAATGAGACTGTGCTTGCTACTGATTTTCCAACTGAAGGTCTCTGCTTCTCCTTTTGTTTTTCTATCTAGTGATGAAAGGTCTGTTTTTCCTTAAGGAAGAGCTGGTCTAATGCAACGTATTCACAATTCATGGGAATGTTTTTGTCAAATCTAGGAGTCAAGGGTGAAGAAGAAACAAACACATAATCAGCTTCTTTTTGCCACATGTATGATATCTCATTTTTATTTCTAGTTGTTTTTTCCTCCCATTAGCAGAACTGCCCAAACTGTGGGTAATGCAACTCCAAACATATCGAGATGCTCTTACCTTCAGAGGCTTGTACTCTCTCTTCCACTACTAAGGAGTACACATTTTCATTTATCTGATGCCAGTCACTATTATGTTTCTTAATCCCTCCTCCGAAGTATTTTGTCTGGCTTCTTTATGGAACACCGGTCACTGAAGCATTGCTATTCGGATCTGATGAGGCTATTACAGTGATCATTGCATGCCTCAAATTTCAAATAGCTTGCTTTATATTCACCAGAAAAGACTTATTTTTTAACCAAATACAATCAAGAATAAAACATTTGAAAATGTTGTATTTTATATTCTATTGATATCAAAAATGGGGTTGGAAGGGAGGACCCTGACAAGGAATGTAAGTACTTTCCCAAAGTACTACTTAAAATGGCAATACTGTTAAAACGGCAAGTGCAAACAACCAAAACTAAAATGAAGTTTTCTTTTACAAATATTACATTAACTGTGACTTTTCCCTGTATTTTAAGAAGACAGTTATTTTGAATCCTCTAATCACCAGCAGTGGTGTGGCTCCTCCTTTAAATAGTACGTTTGTAATGTGTCTCTTGTTAAGTGAGCATTTCAGTCTTGGTTTAACAAATAGTATGTCCAAAATTACTTTAGAAAGCATTGCTTGCTTCTATTAAAAAATATTTGAACAACCAATCCTGACAAATTACAGTAGAAAGACTAATTTGTGCAGACAGAGAAAGTTTTTGTTAGATATTTTTATGTGCTGAGTTTCTTCCTAACATTTCTGTAGTCAAGCTACAGAGCCAAATCATCTCTGTTATAATCTGTGTGAAGTTAATGGAGAAGTTTTGTAGCAGTGAATGAAGTGTGCAGCTGCAATACACAGCTACTACGTAAAGCAAACCCAGAATTTATGATCTGCTCCATATACCTCCATGGATTTATATGCTGCACCTATTCCCTTCCTGTCCAACATCTTTACCTTGCTCTTTACCACAGAGTATAGCAGAGTTGATTTCTTGACGTGAGAGACAAATTGCTGGAAAATGAGGAATTATTGCACAAAATATGTGAATTTGAGAACAGATATATTTGTTGATTGACTAGATAAAATATAAAAAGACTTAACATCATGAAAGGATGCTGTGAATAATGTCTTGCTCTTTAAAAATCATGTTGGTGTCTTTCATGCTAGAGTTTTGTATAGAAGGTCATATAATGGAGTTATGTAATTCTTCCTCCCTCTCTTTGTTCTTCTCTCCCTCCCCTCCCTTTCCCGCTCTCCCTCCCTTACTTATTTTTTGATTCTCTTGGTTCTTCTCCTGTTGGTGTGGAAATGACAAAATCACTTGTGTTAGTACATCAAGTTGCATTGTGTGTATATTTGTTTGAATCACATACATTTTAGTAGAATACTGATTGAATCAATGGTCAAAGTGGTAGCAGTACAGCATTTTAAATGGATCTTACTAATTCTGCAAGAGTCAGTAAGGTAGTCTGTTTCATATGAAGGGTTTAAACATGTAGAAGAAAACTTTTTAAAGTTACTTTTTTCATTTATCACTGTGCAGGAAGTAAACATTATTTAGGCTGTTCATTTCATGTTCATGTTCATTTCACCTTCAGTAAATGAAGACAGGTATCTTGTACCTATGTAATTCAGGAATAAACCAGAATAGTAGAGATTTGTAGATGAGGTTATTCTTCCACAAAAGCTGAGAGTGAAGGAAAGTATGCAGAATCATAGATAGCTCCAAAGATAGAAAAAAATTCAAACAAGACTTTGGCCACAGTGGTCCAAACAACTGGGGAGACAGGTTTAACTTTCAGGAATAGGCTGGGTGCACTTAAATGTTGGCAGGATGTGGTTCTTCACTTGGCACAGGATGTACTACAAGTTTTTGTAAAATATATATTCAAGTCACTTCCAATTTATGATTGTACTCAGAGTCTAAAATGTGTGTGAGAGCGGAGAGAAAGAATGGACCCGAAGGTATTTCAGGCTCCTGCCCAGATTCTTGATACAAATCTTTTACACCAAGGATAAATCCTTTTAAGATATTTCAGAAAATAAATGAAGATGTGCCAAAATAGAATGATGCAGAGAGCATAAATACATTCTGAAAACTGTAGCCATATGCAAACACCTAAGTATACAATATCTGTGAGGGGGAATGGGGATATACTGGGAATAACAAAGAAGGGCAACATTCTTTTTTATTCTGTGTTCCATTCAAGAAACTGAAGTAAGGTCATTTCACTGTTCTTAGCTCTGTAAATGTAGATATTACACTGAACAAAAGATATTGCATTACTGAGTGTAGAATCACAGAAGGATTGGAAACCGGTCACCTTGTCCACCCCCCTTCCTCAAGCAGGGTAACCTAGAGCCACTTGTGCAGGGCTGTGTCCAGATGACTTTTGAATATCTCAAAGAATGGAAACTCCACTACTGCCTTGGGCAATTTGTTCCAGTGTTCAGTCACCTGTATATTAAAATAGTGTTTCCTGATATTCAAGAGGAACCGCCTGTGTTTATTTGGCATAGCACTAGTGAAATAAAAGATTAAAATAATGAACACTGTAACACTTTCAAATTAATGTTGTTACCTATCTTCCTTCTGAAGCTTGATGGTGTGTCAGCCACACGCAAGTTTCTTAAACCTTTTTACTGATCTGAAGCACTTATATGAGAGACACCTTAATTTTTCTTCAAGTGAAGATCAATATTAATTGACTGTATTAAAGCTATGTAGACTTTACTGAAGTATTTCTCTCTTATTCAAGTTTCAATATGTTCAATAACATGTTCTTGAATTTTTTTCCTTTTTACTGTCTGATATCACTTCTAGAAACACCATCCTTCATACATCCAGATCTGGAAATTCCTGCCTATTTCAAGTCAGCATTTTTTTCCGTCTCTCCCAGTCTGGGTTTAATTTTGAAACTCAGTATTTTTAGAGGCTGTTTGTGTATAAACCACTGAACCATGAGTAGCACTGAGACGTGCGTACTAGTCACCCGTTCCTGTTGATCTTGCCTGAATATCAAGCTTCATCTTTCAAAGGCATCAACTATCAACTGACTTCAGTGGAGAACTGCAGCAATAATCCACATGCTTTAAATAACATTTGATTATTATTTTTTTTAATATTGTGGCTTCTTCTTTCTCATTAATTTGTGAAAAATGTGAAAACTTCTAAGCCTGTGTAAGGAGTTGGCTTCTCAAAACAATTCTGAAAGGTGTGTAATGGCATTTGCAATTAAGCACTGCCATTGGCTTCAATGGAAGCTGAGTCGAGCCAATGCATCACACTTAACACACTTCAGCAACTTAGCAATTCACCTGCTTCCTTGTCATGTGTCCTTTGGCACTTCTGGGAGTTTCCGTCCCCTAATTCCTATGCTTTTTAATTTATAATTAAGGTACATTATTACATCATATCATACAAATCTTTCTGTTGGTAGCAAAGGAAAAACAATTCAGGAACTTCATAATTTTTGTCCTGGAAAGACTTCACTTTATATTGTTTTTATATCAAGTAACGTCTCTCTTTTCTCCTTCCTCTCCCAGACACACAACTTTTTCAGGTACATTGAAAGAAAATGTAACTGCAGAATTCCAAGATATGTGTCCTAGTGAGTCAACAAGGAGGGAGACTCAGGTGCATTATGGGAGGTACACCCCAAACAGTGAGTCCAACAACACTAACCTGTGCCTCTAGAAAGGTACGACACACATTTCCATTTTTGTCAAGGGATAAAGGAGATAGAATTTTCAATAGGAAAAAGGGTTGTTTGCTTTTTTTTTTTTAAATAAAAAATATGAATTTTCTAAGGGAGAAAAATACCCTCCCACCCCTCCCACCCCCCATCTTTCCTCTTACTCAGCAGCATGGAACATAATGGAAGTACAGTGTGATTCCATTTGCATCAGGTAAGAGTGTGAGGCACCCAAAATACAGCATTCTCAAGGTATTGAGGTGGCATTGTAAAATTGGTGTTTGGGAGCTGAGTGAGCTTTTTTTAATTTCTTATCAAAATACATTTCAATGAGAGCTGAAAAAATTCTGCAGGAAGCAGACAGTTTTGGAAAAAAAATCCTGTCAAAGAATGCATAATGATTCATAATTTGTATTGCAGGCAAATATGCAAGGGTTGGCAGGAAAAAAGCATTCCTTGCCTATTAACAGAATAGAATAGTTTCTTTCATTGCTAATGCTCATCATGTATGTCATAT
This sequence comes from Nycticorax nycticorax, assembly GCA_023375905.1. Classification (NCBI taxonomy): domain Eukaryota; kingdom Metazoa; phylum Chordata; class Aves; order Pelecaniformes; family Ardeidae; genus Nycticorax; species Nycticorax nycticorax. The sequence goes on from JAKFQP010000130.1 coordinate 990,274, forward strand.
AACAGGTGTTCATTCTAGTCCTGACAAAAGCTTTTCCTGTAATATACACTTCTCTCACTCTCATATCATAAAGTAGTCCCCAGCTTGTGGTAGCACTGAATCTTCACTGACTGCTACTTTGCCAACCAATTTGATTTCTATCAATATAGTTTTGGACCAGTCATATCTTTTACTTTCCCCTTTCTTTCTTTATGGCTCCTTTCAGCTTGTAATTAATGTCCAGTATTTAGATGTTTTAATTATTTATGTTTTGGTTTAGTCCTGGTAAAAGTGTTTCAACCTCTCATGCCATCTTGCATTTTTTGTTTTTATCCTCAGTATGTACAGTTTGTCCCTTGCAAGGCTTACAATGGTGATTGCAGGAGGAAAATATTCTTAGTTAGAATATCTAGATTTTAGTGTATTATAAATATCTAGAATTGTAACTAAACATCCCTTTTGCATTTGGCATTTCTTTTACAAATTTGAAAAGACAGAATTAGTGGCCGGAATTGCATTACCAAGTTTTCCTTTAAGTTTTTCTCTTGTCCTTAGCTCATTTAAACGAACAAGTAAAATGAATGTGTACATTGGCAGTCTTACTAGTATCCTCCACTCTGGCCAGTCTGATGTGGCCTGGTGACCTAGTTCATGTGATTTCCATGTTGTAGAATACAGAGAAGTAATGTGTGAATATTTTTGTCTTTAAAGATAAAGCTTTGCCTTGCAATGTGAACAATACGGTAGATTTTGGGGGTTTTTATGTAGGTAACAACTAGCAGTGGTCGACACAATAAGTACATATAGACCAATGAATACAAAAAAAACACAGCTGAAAAATTTCTATGACCTTCGGGTTGAAGTGCTGGTGAAAACATCAGATACATATTTAAATAAAGAAAACTCTCCTGGGATTCCCTATCCAGCTGTTGTTAAGCAAATAACTGAAGGAGACAATATGTGCATGTTTTTTCTTCTCTTTGTTGTTATACACATTGCAGTAGGGCAGCTCATTAACATTTTGTTTAAAAGGGAAATTACAAAGCAATGCTAACTGGGGTTAGAGGTCAGAAAGAGTACAAAGTCACAACAGTGAGGGTGAGAAAATTATTAAATTAAAAAGGAATTTTGGAATCTTTCTTTGGCAAATGTTTTCCCAGTGCTGTGAAGGTGATGTGAAGGTGGTGTGAAGATATTAGCACTTTCAAGTGGAGTGTGTGGGGCACGGTCTGCTGAGGAAGGCATAACAGATCTCACAGAGGCCCTCTTTTGTAGTGTTGCCTTCCACCTTAGTGAAGCAGAGAACTGTTTTCCTGCTCAGCTGAAATTTCCACCCATCCTCAGAGGGAACAACTAATTGAGTACTGGGTGCATGTTAGCTTCACCAGAAAGATGCATGTTCTAGTTAAGTCTACTAGAAACCATATGTTGAGTCAGAAATTATATTCATCCTGCTCACCACATGCTCCTTTTCCATCTCTGTTGTACTGCAGCAAAACATGCGTTGTTGCCTTCCTTCTTTAGCATCTTAGCTACATATGGCTTGTGTCTCAGGACTACTATAACTGTTGTCATAATAAAAACTGTTTCCAGTCTGCTTCTGACTTGTCCAGGTATCAGTATAGTGGTCAGCTTCCAACAATGGAAGACATTTTTACACCTGCCAGGTCTCATTCCCTTTGTTGCCGTGACTTAAATAATGGTCTTGTCACAGGATATTCAGGATAAGTGAATTGTATCCTTAAGATGAAACTAACTCAGATGAATTCTGATAAAATAGGAGATAGTTCAATATACCTCTGTGTAGAATGTGACATCATGATTACTCAAGTTTTGGGAACAGCTTTAAAAGTCTAAGCTCTTCACCTCATTTATTGCATTGCCAGTTATATGAGGGTAAATTGAATGTATTCTCATTTAAGGTATTGGCTTTTCACTCCTATTAGATCTGTTTAACAAGTTCTTTAGAGTGCATAAGACAGTGCAGTCATAGGTTAAACTAAAACCTACATTACCTTGTTGGGTTTTTAATGTCTTACGTAATAATTGTAGCACCTTTTAATGCTTAGAAGCGAGTCTTGGGATGTTATGGTAAACTGAGAAACTTTTTTTAATTAGAATACTTTCATTTAGCATTTAAGTTTACATTGTTTAGCTGTAGATACTATGTAGACAGGTTGGTTTAGGTATAAGAAAACCTACTGGAGAATGCAAACCAACTCTTGTTCACTGCAGGCTTCAGGCAGGTATAACTTGGGGAGGAAGGAGCATGGCGAAAAAAAACCTAAGAAAACCTCCCAAGATTCCTATTTCCCTGTTTCAGGAGGAAAATGATGCTTCTCAAAGATTTGGATGGTGGACTAAACTTTGCCAGAGACAAGTTAGAAAGCAGATAACTGGCAAAGTAAAGGAGATATGTTCAGTTAATAAATCACATCTCTGAACTCCTAAGCATAACACCTCCACGTGTGTAATTTATATATATTAAATTAATGTATCTATAAAACACACACACCATCTCACTGTATACTCAGTCTATTAACATTTCCAAAGCACTTGTCACAGTCCTGTCTCAGCTTTGTACAGAATTAAAACACCACCATAAATATTTCAAAAGCAATAATTTATTGTCCTTCTTATGCCAGACAAAATGATAAGCTGCTGTTTCTTAAGAAAAATGATGGTTGCACTCCTGCTCTCATTTTAGTGAAAGACTGTTGTTTTATAATCTTATTTTATTGCTTTCACTCTGGTCCTTTGGGAAAGCTTGAGTGATGATGCAGGTCTTACAAAATAATCTGAAAATTGTAAGGTGATGGCTTTTCTTAGATCTAATTTTGGAAGATATTTCAAAGTCTTGGACCTACAATTTGTTGTTAAGTGTACTGCACTTGTTAATGACAGCAGTAACAGGTACAGACAAAAGCCTTGAATCTGTGCCAGAGCATTGCACTGCAACAACTACAGACCTTCAGTCTGGGTGAAATAAAGCAAACCCCACATTTCTGGAAAGCCCTTCATATGTCCCCCAAATGGTTCCTTTCCTGATGTGTAGGTAGCTCACTATGAAAGCTTGTTTCTTTCCCAGCTTTTAAGAAATCCATCCATCACTATCACCCAGAGATATGTGAAATAAAGCTACTCAGAACACAACACTTTCTTAAATTACTGGAACTATAAAACTATAGAAGCATCATGCTCCTTTCCAATCCCAACCATAAATAGTCTTTCTTCTTACTTCATTCATTCTTGGATTGGGTGGAACTTTACCACAGTCTTCAGCCAAGTTGTTCACTTGTTTTCCTTTACTAGGAATCATTCAGCAGCAGACTATTCTGTGCACAGAAAAATGCTTGTCTTCCTCCTCTGCCTCACTGTTTTCAATTTCACACCCTCCTAATGTGCCAGATGGAGTAATTCTTCAGAAAAACCTCAGTGGTGCTGAATTAATGTGGATGGGGCAGTATAATACCATGTAATAATGTTTGTGCATCCACAGACAAAATGCTCACAGCTTCTAACATTATGCCAAAAATGAAAAAAGCTATTAAATTGCTACATTATAGAGCAACTGAAGGGTTAGGTTTATGAGTACTTACTATGATGCATAGTGCCTCCAACCATACAGTCTTTCTCAATTCAGTAGTCACCCATTAAGAGGAAACATCCGTCTCAACAACATTTGCCAGAGATGTAGATATTACCTGAAACTGAATTGTTGTTAAGAGAAGTAAAGAAACCTGGATACAATTAAAAATTGCTTGCAGCCTTACTGGACAATGTTTGTTTGGAAAACTCCAGCTCAACTGATTTGGTTGGTTTCCAACGTCTAACCGTTCTTTGCCTCCTCCAATAACTCATTGACCAGTTTCAATAAGATCTGACAGAGCTATGCACATCTCAAAGATAAGTGAGCTTATATGTGAAAATAGGTAGCAAAACTGCAGGCAGAGAACTTGCAAGTGCCCCTCTGGCACTCCGACCATAGGAAAAGCAGTACTGTGACCACACAGTTTAAACACAGGAAAAATCAAATGGGAGAGAAGCTCCAAACACAGGTAAAGCTTCAGTCAGAGCTAGTAACTGATTATGGGACATAAGCCTGCAGAAGAGAATGGCTATATGTGTTTAGGTCCTCACAGAATTGCTTGTGGAGAACAAGGCTAGGTCAAAATCCATCATTTTGCCCATCTTAAAAAAAACCAAACCAAACCAAACCCACCAACAAGCTGACTCTTTTTACCTTGCAAAACTCTGAAAACTCTTGGTATTTTGAACAGAAATTTGAATTTTGGCAGTCAGAGCAAATTCACAGGAATAATTGCAGCAAAGTTTACTGAAGGAATGCAAGAAATGTCAGGGTGGCACAGAGCAGAAGCTCACCTGGGAGATCAGGGGGCTGGAGAAAGAGGGGCTGGTGGGGCAGGTGACTGGGGAGGGTGAGATAGGCAGGAAGCCTGCCACTTATGCCTCGAAGGAAATACAAAAGTGAGAAAAGGTCAGTGATTCATAAGGTTAAAGGAAATCTGGATCAAAGAGAACTTGAAAATGTGAAGAAACTGTAAAGCTGAACCACTGGTTCTTTCTATTCTGACTTTTCAGGTGTTTGAAAAAAGTCAAAATACCCTTTCCTGGTATTTTAAATGTTAGGTTTGGGACTCCAGGAGGCAGGTTTGAGGCCAGGACTAGTGGAGGGTTAACTGGATGTATGTGTATGAATTGTTACGGTTCATCTTGTTTGTACAAATAGCAAGGTTTTGACTGAAATGTAGCTACTAGAATAAAAAAAAGAAATACTGTCACATGCTGTTTTTTTCAGGCACAAAAGCTCTTCAGGGCCACTCTAGAATACTTTACATTTGTATACTGATGCAAAGCATATTTCTATTTCTTTATCTTTTTAAAAATAGAATAATATTAAGATAATTTTTAAATTCAAAAAGCCTTTCAATACTTCTTTAAAAAAAAGGTGCAAAACTGAACATGTACATACCAAAATGAAGCTATTCAGGTGCTCAAAGCAAAATTTTTTGATTGTTTCTTAAAAAAAACCCAAAAAACCAGATGCTTTTTGAAAAAATCTGTGCTAACAAAGCTTTTTGACGCTTTTTCTTATGCTTAAAATGCAAATATAATTTTTTTTGTGAGACATCTTTGAAGACTTTAAAGACTTCAAAGCCACAATTAAATGCAGAGCCACCCAGGACTAAGAAAAATAAACAGGGAGCAGAATAGGCAGGAAGACTTAACAGTGAGGCTTAGAGGCTTCCAAAGATATGAGCATGGACTGCAGGTGATGTTGTGTTGGGTTACTTGATTGAAACATAATAATTTGTTCAAATTTTGATGCTTTGGTATTGATTTCATGTAACATACATGGATTGCCATGATCTTACTTTTGGACTTGGAAAGAAGTTTATTTTAACATTGCTTCACTTCCGGAACATCAGTCAACGGCCCAGAAGCTTGCGTGAACTCAACCCATTGTTAGCATCCAATTTTGCTTGGATGAGAGGAAGGCCCCCTTGCTTTCTATCTGACCTCAGGAGTCTGGGAGGCCAGGGGCAGCTGGACAAACCTCTGTTTCACGTTCGATCCCTCTGAGCGCGATTAAGACACAAATGAGGTCAGATGTTGTAAATCCACCCGTTTATTAATTGTTTGGGGGAAAGAGAGAAAGCAGCGACAGGAAAGGAAGGGAGGAAATATAGGAAATCAAGTGAGAGGTTCTGGGTAGAAGAGAGCAGACAGTCACCACCATGGATCTGTGGCGTCCCGGGGGTCTGTGCTTCTCAGGTCTTCAGTGGTCTTTGGTGATCGCACACAGCATCTTCTGTGGTCTTTCACGAGGTTGGTGATCTCCCCCCCTTGTCTTCGACCATCTCCCACGAGGTCCCCCTACAGTCCGAGACTGTGGCCTTTTTTATAGAGCACAGTCCAGCACATACACACACATTTTGCACGCTTTACTTTTGGCGGACTCCGTTCACGCGCTTTCCTGTTGCTGGACTGGGGCAGGGTTCTGCTCGCACACTTTAAGTGGCAGCACACTGCAAGCCTTGGTGGGCAGGCAGCCCCGCCTGGGCGTCTGCTGCTTCAGCCAGCCTGCAAACCACCTTGCCTGCAGCTTTGAGTCAGTTAACTGGCTATTCAGTCTCCCACACCCATGTAACACTGGCAGGACAATTTCACATGAACTCCTCAAGTGCCATGTCTAGTGAATGCCTCTACACAGAAGGCCCAAGTGCAAGTCTGCCATGATATTAGGTGTTTTTTCCCCATAAATCAGGGTTTTGTTTACACACTGAAAAAACAGTACAAAACATCAATGAAGGACTGTGATATTTTTGTCCCTGTCAGTCCCAGTGAACTGAAGAAGATCATTGGCTTTTGTTGTAAATTTAAGTTGCTTTGCTAGAGTGGAAGAATGGTGTAGTAAAAATCATGAGGGATTTCTTTTTAAATATTACTACATTGTCAAGTCTGTTCTTCTGCTAACTGTTTTATGCTATCTTTCTCAGGCAATAAATATTAATGCTGTTTTAAACCACGATAAGAAAATCCATCCATGAGTTATTTTTTTCAAGTGTTGCCTCCCAGGATCTGTTCAAGAAGTTAAAAGCTTTTTTTCTGGGACTTTCCTTTCTGGTGTGATAGACTAGAGAGATTAACAATTAACCAGATCATTCAAGGCAAAACTCAGCAAGTGATGTCTTATTTATATATGTCTGGAAATATTTGATATACCATTTGACCACAAGCATGTTAAATTACCATTGTAGTGAAAGATTTACTTCCAAACTTCACTTATCTATAAAATTAAATTGTACCACTTGTTTCTTACAATATTTTTTCTTTCCTGAAAAGCTTGCTTTTTTTTTTTTTTCCCTGAAAAAAGGTTGGATGAGGCTTTGAGCAACCTGCTGTAGTGGAAGGAGTCCCTGCTCGTGGCAGAGGGGTTGAAACAAGATGATCTTTAATGTCCTTTCCAACCCAACCCATTCTATGATTCAGTATTTCTGTACTACGGAATGTTATTTATAATTAATTCAACTAGTTTTGAAAATGCTCTTACTCCATGCTACAAGGATGTTAATTCTGCCTCTTAAAGACCTACTGACAGATGTTCTGCTTGTGGTGCTGGTGGTTGTGCCACGCTGGCTTGAACAGTTCTCTGGTGCTCTGACTCGCTGATAATCCTTGTCACCTCTGAGCCTTTACCTAAAATGAGAAAGTGCAGGTGCCACCATGATAAAGCATTTGTGTGAACGTTTTTGTATCAGACAGCATGTTCTTTGAGGTGACCTGGCAAACTCATCTAGATTTGGCAAGGATTTCCTTGCATCTTTCTGCAGAGTAATGCAGGGACATGTGGGGAATACCAGTCTTCTAAAAGATAACACTGAGAAGAGCTTTGCATGAATTTCCTCTGACATTTTTCTGTCTGAATTCTTAAATCCCATAATTTTACAGGGGCAAGAATGATCCTTGAGAAGAAAGTAAACCCTATAATAATCCTAATAGCCATGAGGCATTTAGAAGTGATAGTATTTTATTGTCACATTTATGTGCAACATTGTAACAAAGAAGAACTAGTGGGTAGGTGCTGGTTCCCCTTTGTGGGGAACATATCCCCTTATGGAAATGTTATTACCAGGTTGTTACAGATGAGGAAATTCTCTATACTCTAAGAGTTACACAGCTACATTTTGTTCCTATGGAAGTACACTTCAGAGTGTGGAATATAACAGCAATAAGAAAATTGAATTCCTGCTCAGTGGTGGCGAGATCAAAAACTTAAACGCCATTGGAGTATAGGAATTTCTATCCTTTCCCTGAGTATCACAGTGTTGATGGGCTGGAACTGGTCTTGGTGGTATGACTCCATATTAACCAACCCTGTTATTCCTGTCTTCTTTAATCAAAAACTTCATATAGAGTTTTTTGGGCTCTACTACCTTTCTACATCTTGAATCAATCAAATGCTGACTGGGTCTTATGTTAAACAAATTAAACTCCAGATTCACATAGCCTTTGCTAGATTATTCTGCTATGCAAAAAAAATTTATCACTTACTGAACTTGATTGAAAATGAATAGTTGTGCAACCCTCCAAGCTAAAACTTATACAGTGCATAAACTGATTTCCAGTTATTGTTTCATAGATTAAAATGGCATTTTTGTATATAGACTCATATAGATATCTTTCAGTAGCTTAGACGAGTTTTCTAATATTATTGGAAAATATACTTTAAAATCTGCTTTGTGCATTTTAGCCACGGCTAAATGGCAGTTGATATGGACAAGTAAGGTTTTTGACCTTTGGTTTTTCCACTTAATTTCACTGTAATTATCCTTTCCTTCTTTCAGTCTGCAGGCAAAAATCTGAATAGTCTGGGCAAAGAAATTAATGGGAAGTGTTATGATCTGAATTTATTCAGGCTGTTTTCTAATATACATCATGAAATCCTTTTAAATGTGTTTTCACTGTATCTATAATTCAAACTGTGATTGTTTGCACACATTTTTTTTTTAACACCACTGCTACTGGTATAGAAGCTAGAGTAAGATCCCTGAGACAGTCCTTTAAGAAATAAAATACAGTTTTAATTACAACTTTTGAGAGCTTGGAAATATTTTTCTGAGAAAAAAAAATCTCAAAAATGTGGACTCAATTAACTATTTTTTTTGTGCACAAGAACTTTTAAACTAAGGAGGAGCAGCTAAGAAAGGGGTATTGAAAGGAAATTGGAGTTGGTTATTTTGTGATTGCAAAGGATTCCGAAAAACTGTACCAGCAGGAGTAATGGGAAAAACATGCACACATAGTCTAAACCTTCACTCCATATAAACTTCATGGGGTGTTACTGGAAAGATGTTATTAACCCACCTGTAGTTATTCTGTTCTATCAAATGGCTTCCATACTCCAAGAAGCTCCTGAAAAAAACAATCCTTTAAGGTAGCTTTGAGCCCAAAATAGTAAGTCCTGGGCCTTCATGAAACCAAAGGGATTACTATATGCATAAGGACATTATCATTATGTTGGTTAATTTAAATATATTATTTATGTAGCATAAGTTTAATTAATTAAGTAACTGCCTTTAAGTCAACATATGTTTGAACTGTCTGCTCACTCCCTAAAGACCTATGAATAGAGAGCATGTGGATTTACAATTACAGATAAGGAGAGAGGGTGGGAAGGGGGAGGAATATTTTTTGTACTCCTGAATCTAGAAATAAGCTGAATTAGAATTGTGTAAGGATTTATTCTTTAAGAGAGGTAATCAAGATAAAGAAACTTCTTCATTCTTCTGTTCCTTGTAAATGGTCCTTCCTACCTCTCTAAAATGAATTACCTAGTATACGAGTTTTTTGTTTTGTTTTGTTTTGTTTTTTTCAGATGCGCAACAAATATCCCGTAGTAGGCCAACTCATTTACCAGATTACTTATGTCCTGTTCCATGTCTAGCCCATGTTTTTACAAAGGGCATTTTTAAAATCATTTTCCTGACCATTATTAATGTGGAAACATTTCTACTGCTTTTCTCAGAGCCTGGTGGTGTTTTTTAGTAGAAGCCTGTTAGCAAAGGAGTTTGAAACAGAACTTTCTTACTTGAAACAGATTGGGAACCAATATTTAACCCTGGAGGGCATATGAGGATTTCTTCTGGAATAGCTTTATAATCTAAGTCCCTTGTCTGGGTTTATTAGCTTACTGGAAACAAAGCTCCACCTCTGTGTAGGATTAGTGAAATAACGACTACCAAAATATATTGTGCACTTTTTTCCCCCCCGTTCTTTTCATTCACCAGATGGACTGACTAGGTGGTAATGGAATCCCCTTTCTATCTGTATCATCTTCATGGACAGTCAACAACCTTACAACTTGGCCTTGGATTTTTGGTAACATTTTTTATTTATCTAGACATGCAATTTACAGTGGTTCAGCATGATAGTGAAGATGTTCCCAGCCATGATGTTTCAAGTCCAGTATCTAATTGAACTGTTGTCTTGAGACTTTACCTTGAAGCCCTCTGTTTATGCCCTTTCTAGGACTTTGTTGCTGTTCTATTACAACTCCTGAGCAGGCACATCTTTACTGACTTCACAAAAGTTATTGTAGTGCTTGAAGACAAGTATTTGCCTACACTTTTGCACTAAGATCCAAAGAGCTGCACTGAAGATGCAAACTCAACACAAAATAATTTTTAATATATTTGAAAAAAATCAATTAATAACATTTTTTTAAAAATTGATAACTCACACACTGTCTCTTTTACTGTCCCTCTCACTCACCCAATTCTCTATGGGCTGTATAGCGGCTCTCACTGAAAGGATCCTGTGTTCTTACCTGTCAGTGATAAGGAGAATGGCCTTGATAGGGCATACTTCTGTGTCATTTCCACGGCAGAAATTTAGACCATCTGTATGTACAAAAACTATACCAGTGCAATGCTTTAGACCTGTGTCTTGTGGACTACATTTCATTTTACCTAATGCCCTTTCCTGGGCGTCTTCTCAGTCAGCTGTATTGTATGTGATATTACACAAAGTGCTTTGTTCCCCTCAGAATACAGCACGTTGAGACTCATGGAAAATGGCTTAGATTCAAATGCACAGTTAGGTGTTGGCCTAATATTTGCTATAATTTAGCCACAATGTAAAAATGGCCTACAGTCTAAAAGTGCCTACAAATGTATAAATTCACACTTGTTCAAATTTCCGTATGAAATCAGAGTTTTGAGTGCAGAACTCAGAACAGTAAATACACAAATGTGACTCATCAGCAGTGACTACAGTATGTAGCACAACAAATAAGATACAAAGGACTGTAGTCTTAAAGTAAGAGTAATTAATAAATCAAACTGGTTTTATTACCTGTTCTTTCAGTTTCATTTTCATGGTACTTACATAATTTTTTTTTTAAATGTGTATCCTAAAAGATATTGGATTGATCATAATTCAGCTCTGGAATCCTAAGGGAGTTATCAGATTTTTAACAAGAGTTTTGTTATTCTTAGTCGAGTTAATGACATTATTTATTTATTTATTTTCAACAGTCCTATTCAACCTTTCAGCTTCCTTGACAGATGAATAATTACAGGCCAATGAGATAGACACTAGAAGTTCGTAAGACCAGCTTTCCATTTGAATACTTTGAACGGTGTAGAAATCACATGATGTCCCTGGATGATTTGACTTTTAGATATTGGTGACAGAGATTGCAGTATCACTATGTTGATGCTAAAATAGTCACTTTAATTTTTGTACTCTTCTCTCTTCTTGACAGCCAAAGGTCAGCAATATACTTAAACTTTACCTTGATTTTAAGTACTAGTTTAATTACCTTACTGGATCAGAGATTAAATGGAGGTGTTAACTCTTGGTTCTGGACCAGATATGACATTTGAGAAATGGCTGTTATCATGAGCACACTCTGCATCATCAAGAAGTTCCTATTTTATTATAGCACTTTAAATATGTCCTTACATCTCAGCAGGGTAGCTGTTCTTATTTAGAATTGTGGAGACTCTTTAATGTTTCTCTGAATTGAGCCATTAGTCCTAAAATTTCTTTTTTTTGGAAACAGATATTGGTATATCTGATTTGCTATAGAGTAATTAATTTTTAACACTTGTATTTCTGGTCTTAAATTAATTTTAAAAATTGAGTTAAGGATGATTCATTTCAAGTCATAATCTTTCATTTGCAATTCATCCTATATTCTTATATTCACTTTACAGCTTCTTTTCACATGGAAATCAACCTGAACTTTGTTCAGAAAAAAATAATAGTAACATAATAACATTTCTTAACCCTCTCAGAGCAATAATACCATTATGTCTTTTCTCTCTGAGAAATTTAAGAAAAACATAGGAAATAAAATACAATACTTAAAGAATTTGGCAGAGTCAATCTAAAAGGAAAAAAGTTCTTTTCTTTTACACTGCATGCATCTCACTCTTGAAAGTCTTGTGTTTGTTTTACAAATGGGTTTTGGGGAGGAAAAAAAGAAAAAATAATCTTCACAAACTAATCCTGTTAACATAGTGGGGGTTTTTTTGGTTTTTTTTTTTTCTTTTAAATGTCCTTTTGCCTGGTCTCTTGAATTACCACACATGAAAGTTTTAAGTTCAGAACTAGAAAGAGAGAGAAAAACATCCCTCAAAATATTGTGTTCCACACTCTCAGGCTCTTTCATGCTGTTTTGGCAATAGAATGTTGCACTTTAAGTCAGTGTAGATCAAATTAAGTCATATGTATTCAGGAATAAGTAGCAAGGCCAATCCAAGTACTTTGCTTTTAAACAGATTGGACCACTTCCTGGATGCCTAGTATGACATGTATTTGAAATGACAAAGAGAAATGAAAGGATGGCTATTTCATATCTTTTATGATTAGTGCCTCTTTAAATAAGTATTAAGCTGAGTACCAAACCCAGACACATGTGCTTTCTTTTTCAAAATGAGTTTATATTAGGTGCAGAAACATGAATGATTGGCCAGTGGTTGTTCAATGAATATGGCAAAATAATTAGCCTGGGATGGTGAGCTATTAGTTTTGAAACGAGCACTCTTTTGGAAATGAAATTTGATTACATTTTTTTCCCAAGGAAATTTCACTTGGACTTTAGGTGGAAAGTCAAAATTTTGAATCTTTTTAATAGCTCGGTTAAAAGCCAGGAAGCGTATTTACTATTTGGATACCAGTGAATTTAATTTTAAGAGTGGCTTAGGCTCAGAAGCACTTTAGTTTTGATGCAAGGACTATGCTTCACCTTTTATATTTACAATACAACCATTTATATTTAAGCCATTTATATTTACTCAAATACAAGGAGCAACATTCAAAACAAGTCCTTGCTAGTGGTACTGTCTCCTTTTCAGGCTTTCAGTCTTCTTTGGTCTAGCAGAACAAAATTACTGACAGATGTCTAAGGTAATGCCTTAGAAGTGCCAAAATACCTTAACTGGTAGTGTGCATTTGTCTAAGTATCCCCCAGTGCACTTGAAACTAACACCACTGTTTGAATGACAGTTCATTTACATCACTTCCATATTAGCAGTACCACTAAGGCTCCAACTATCCAACATGTACACTCTTAAAATTCTCAATGGGTAAGCTACTCAACTTTACAAGTATCACCCTATTCTCATGCCAATTTAAAAATTATTCAACCAACTGATTATGTAATCTAGGGCTGCATTGTTTTATTACCTAATTAAAAAAAAAGTGTTCTTCTATGTCAAAGCCATGGGCATAGCCTTTTCTTATTTCCCTGATGTTACCTGGGAAGGTTGTGAGCCAACTGTGCTGTTTTGGGGGCCAAATTCCTTTACATTTGTGGTGTTGTCTTTACCAAAAACTTTGAAATTATTAGAGGTCCCCTCAGCTGTCCTGATAGGAACATGAAGTTTTCTGAGCACATTTTTATACTGCCTTAAATATAGTGCATTGACATTTGTGTAAATGAGCACAAAGTATTCCCAAATTGGAAAGACATTTTCACATAAATTTTTCATAGATATAAAAAGCTATCCAGTGGGCAAGACTTTGGCTGCTAAAAGCTAGCTTATGATTGCTTTCAAGGCTGTGTTTAACTCCACTGTTTACTGTAAAACACGTCTTTTGCTCTCCTTAATGCTGATGTGGAAGTGTTTGCATTACTAATGTATGACCTGATGCTTTGGAGATTCAAATAATTAGTGAGAGCAGTCTGCTTGTCCATGGCAGGCAAAAACTCACCTTGACAATAACAGTGGGATTCTCTCTGCCTCTTCCTGTCATTTGATGCTACAGATCAGGCTGACCCCTACTAGCACAACAAGTCTGTCTGCTGTTTAGCCATTAAGTCAGTGCAAAGCCAATTAACCCATCCCAGCTTGGAGAAAGGAATTGTGGACAGCTGGAATTTGCAACACGAGAAGCATGTACATTGATGTTTAGTTCACAAACACCATAGCTCTAAACTAGATCAGAGGATGATGTTATACATCCTCTGTAGGACTGTGGCTGTGCCTACCAGAGAAGTTGCTCTCCAGGGCTTGTCTCTGATCTCCTTCCCTTGGTTGGCTCCCCCCGGGAGCCTTTACTGGGATTCTCCTCTGAGAAGTACCAATCCCTTTGTCAGTGTGAGCAGTCACTCACCTCTACCCATCAACACATGTATGCAAAGTTTTTGTTTTGTTGTGCTCAGTTTTTCAGCCTGACCCAGGTGAGTTAGATCTCTCTGTATTTAAAAGTCCAGGGAAAGCTCATCTGAGTGGCAGAAGCAGGGAGCTCTCGGTTGGTTTGTTCCACAGTTAACAGCAATAACTTCTTTAAACTAGCACAGCTGTAACCAAAGGAGAAGGTATATCCCTAGCTTAAGAAAAATGTAACTTCAGACAAGCACAACTTCTTCCAGGGTAGATGTACCCGAAGAACCTATCTGAGTAAGTGAGAGTATGAAGATCATTCCTTAAATAGAATAATTACCTGTGCTCTGTTTTCACAAAACACACAGTGACAGGCTTAGTCTGAAGCACTTGAGTAATCCTGCTGAAATCAGTAGAGCTACTCACATTTTAAACAATTTGTTTAAGCTTCCATTTAATGTAATTTTTCAAAGAATAAAATAAACAGAAAAACATAATCATAGATGTAAGACATGCTTCAGTTTGTATAATCCTAAATCTCATAATGTATGCCCAAAGGATTTAATTAGATTCTACAGGAAGAGCATTATTTAGAAAAAAATCAGCAACCAGAAAGTACATATTATTTCTAATATACTGCAGAGGGTTATTTATATAACTGCAAGTCTCTGAATTATGGAAAAGAAGAAACAAAATCTTTATTAATAAACTTTAACTACAAGAACTGAAATTGGACAATTATGAATTTATTTTAGGTACAAAATTTCTCCAGTACTTTACTTTCCTGAAGACTTCTGTATACAGTGCTGCCTCGCTTGCTGTCACTGTGCACTTCTGAGGGAAGTGAGCCATTCAATGACATCTTTAGGATATTAAATCCTTAGCACCACTGTTCACTTTTAACCTTTAATTTTCAAAATGCAGCTGTGGAATGACTATTCAGAGTGACATTGAAGTTGGGGGTTTTGGTTTTTTTAGTGGTATTGGTAGTTGGAGAGCAAATGGCCTTTTTTTTCCAGTGGGTAGAGTGGAGTTATAATGCACTCACAATAACAATGTTTGAAGTATTTTAGCTACATTATAAATTATTTTTCCTTATATTCATATATACACATATGTAGAAGCTAAAATACTTCACCTAGTCTCTATGTAAACAAGCAAATATAACAATGTTGCTCATTTTTAAATAGTTTTAGGAGAACAAGTCAGTGTTCATCTTATTGTGATATTATTATCAGAAATAAATTCTCTCTGTGAGACGCTGAGACATGTGCCACAGTGGAAGGCTTGCATACCTATGGGAATCCTTAAACTCCAGCAGGTGTGGTATGGGTCTGTGACTCTCTGTGCAAGAAAAAGCCAAAACTTTATGGACAGTGTTTGACTCCTATTTCTCAGGACTTTTGTGACTACAGCTGGGCCTTAGTTAAGCTGAAATGCCAAATAAACGTCACACATTGTTTATCAGGTAACTATGTCCTGACCTTAAGAAGGAAGTTCCAGTGATCTACAGTTTAAAGGGCCCTTCTGTCATCTCACCTTTTTGCTTCCAAAGCTCCCCTGCTCAGAAGACTCACTCAAAAGACTGATGGCACATGCCTGAACATGGTAACCAAAAGTAAAAGATAGTGACCTTATCTTTCTGCTTTAGTCTGCTGCTATTAAAGAAGAGCTCAGAACCCAAGGCTTCATTAATGATTTTGGTACTGCAAAGCTCATTAGTTAAATATAGATCTGTAAAACCAAGCACATAACTAGAGACTCTGTGAACTGTGATGCTAATTATGAGATGAAAAGGCTCTGGATTTAAATAAAGACCATGAGTTTTGCCTTAACGTGGCTGTGAGAGGGGGGGAAAAAACCCCAAACTCTTCATTAATGAAGGACACTGTAATAGTTTGACAATGTATCTGCATTGTCCAAGGGTCTCTATCTCTGTAATACTCTTATGAATCCCTTGTTTTGAAAATGCTGATATTAGCTGGAGTAATTTATTCCAGGTCTGTGCCTGAATAAACAGCTGATATCTGTCTCTCATTGCGGTGTACATTTAAAATGAGTTTTATGGGTTCTGAGTTGGGATTCATTGCAGATGAAAGGTGACAGGTATAACAATGGTAAATAGTTTTCTTTGTTAAATATGGTTTTCTTGAAGAGGCAAGTTTTACCTGGGGACTGCAAATGTCATCTTTGCTATTAGGTTACAGAAAGGTACACATTTCACTCCTTCAAGCCTCCTGTGATGCATTTTGAAAGAATTAACATCTGTGTTCCAATTTCAAGAGCAGTGTTTTTAAAATATTTTTCCCTTTTTTCCCCATCCTCTTTTTACCCAGAGAAAGTGCATTAGTTGTAGAAGACTCTCTGAAACAATTACAAGACTTAGCTCATTTCAATGTGGTAAACTTTTGCTAACAGACTGTTGTGGTTTAATCTGGCAGGCAGCTAAACACCACACAGCCGCTTACTCACTCCCCCGTGGTGGCATGGGAGAGAGAAAGGGAAAAAAAGGTAAAACTCATGGGTTGTGATAAAGACAATTTAGTATGACAGAAAATAAAGGGAAAATAATAATAATAGTAAATAATACACAAACCAAGTGATGCACAATGCAATTGCTCACCATGAACTGACTGGTGCCCAGTCAGTTCCTGAGCAGTGGACCCACCCCTCGGGCCACATCCCCAACATTTTTTTTATTTTTCAGCATGGTGTCATATGGTCTGGAATATCCCTTTGGTCAATTGGGGTCCACTGTCCTAGCCGTGTCCCCTTTCAGCTTTTTGTGCACCCCCAGCCTCCTTGCTGGCAGGGTATTATGAAAAGCTGAAAAGTCCGTAGTGCAAGAACTGCTCAGCAACACTAAACCATCATGTGTTATTAACATTATTTTCATCCTAAATCCAAAACATAGCACTATACCAGCTACTAGGAAGAAAACTAACTCTATCCCAGCTGAAACCAAGACACAGACTCAATGGAAAGAGACAGCATAGTCTATCTGTAATTTAAAATGTGCAGAATATAAAGAAGCTAATTTCTTTAGAAAGACAGTAACTTTCCCATGGAACAACACATGTTGGTGTTTTTACTGTAAAATGGTTGGGGGTTTTTTTTTGCAGAGTTAACATGTATGTTGCCAAGGCTTCTGTCCTTCATTTCCCCTTACTGTCAATCCAGTCTTATGGCACATGCAAGGGCCAGTTGGAGGATCAGTGATAGATTTTACCCTCACGTACTGTGACTGACATTAACTTCTCATATTCCATTTATCAGGAAAGGTATATAGTGCTGCTCTCTTGCTGGTACTTATACTTGTTGTACTGTGGATTGAAAATAGGTAAGACATGACAGGAAAATCTTCTAACTTTTTAAATTTCAATAGTCTACTAGCAAACATTTTCTCAGCTGAGGTACCATATGTGATTAGTCAAGAAAACATCCTTCAATTTTTGTGACAGAGGTTACATTCATTCCCTTTTTATAGTAAACTGACATGCTGATTAGAGAACACTTGCCATATAGGGAAAACTATATTGCTGAAAAACAAGGGAGGCATCTTTAAATGCCTGGATTTTCAGCTGTCTGCAGCTAAAAATGTGAAGAGATTACCAGAAATTTGAAAGACCAGAAAGAAAAATAAACAGGAGAGACTCGTGATCTAAATGTCTGTCCACAGTTATGGAGGGATCACAAACTCTTTCAAAAGACCCTCATGGCTCACCAGCAACCAGCCTGCATGCACATACTTTCATATGTATTAGTCTCAAGAAGGAGTTTTTAGCAACGACTCAGTAGTTGCTTATTAGTTAAATTATGGGATGACAACTGTATGTGTAAATATTGTAGGGTTCTTGGGATATGAATTATAAAAAAATCTGTGAAGATTAAGGGTACAACAGACTGCACATGTATTGACTTCACCTGTCTTAGCATTCTTTTTTTTCCCCCCAGTTTTCAGTGTTCATGGGCATTATTAAATAACTATTTTTAGAGTCCTAGACACATGAAGAAAAATGTATTTTTTCTCTAAAAATGTGACTTAGACTATAAAAAAGTAAAATTAAAGCATAACAGATACTTCACTTTCCATAAAAGTAAACATTTTTAAAGCAAAAAAAAAAAAAAGCCACGTGTATTTATTTGACACTTTATCCTTTTCAAGCTGTCAAGAAAATTCAATCAAAGGATCATATGAAAATGCATTTTATGTTGATGCAAAAATGAAAACTCCATCCAGCTTTGTCCACAGTGTTTTCCTTCTGCCTTTTGCTCATGGGAATTCAGGGTAAGGTAGGCAGCTGCTGCTCACAGCTATTTCCACGAAACAACATGCTAAGATCCAGCCTATGCTACGCTGGCACTAAACACCTTCCCTTAACTCAATTTGCACATTTTCCTTCCAAATACTATGGCAGCTCTAATCCTTAAATAACCAGGACTGACATGAAATTGGGCAGAAGTGTTAACTGAAGTCCTGAAACTGAATATGGAGACAACCTTGGAGGTGAGGATAGTAAAGAAGTTTTATGGGTAGAAAAGTGGAATAGAAGTCATGAATGCTTTTGCTGCAGAGTTCATAAAGGTCAGTCTACGTCTGGATCGGTTCTGTGTATGCATATTTTTATTTGAGTTCAAGTGTACCTTGCTCCTGTTTAATGTAACAGATTTGGTTAAATGTGTGATATTATATGGGTGGTATATGTGTGATACTGTTATTTTTCTTGAAGAGAAGTGACTAAACATGGAGCTCCTCCTAAGTTAAATAGCTACACTATTTTTCCATTTTCAAGCCCACTCCAGTGGATTGTCAGAATTAACACATGAGATGCAGTTTGATCTCCAAATACCACCTTCCCAGAAGTCTGTCAGAACACACTTGGCCAATGCAAAACCTATGTTGCCTAGTTCTCCTAGTTTAAACAGGGAATGAATATATCTCCGTACTCAGTGAATGTCCTGGTGGTTGTTGTCACTGATGCTCATTTCACAGCTGTAAAAAAGAAGCTTGTAAGAGAATGAATTAATGACAGGTCTGGACACAACCAAAAAACCATTAGCTCTAATGTCCCAGCCATGGTCTCTCAGAGGCTGTGCACCTGTTTCTAGGCACCAGTTTGGTGCAGATACATGGGTATACATCAGTTGTGCAGCTGTGCTGGAGAGGCTCCTAAGTGGCACAGATATGTATAAAAATAAGCCCATTTGCACCTTACATGGCAGGCCATTCTTCAGTTGATGCTGGGCTCTTTCTGCTGGCACTTGGATGGTGCTGTCTGGTAGGAATAAGGCTGGGAGGATTGATGTTGTCTATACCATGGCATTCTTTACTCATGGTTAACTGTGAACCCTGAACAAACTGTGGTGCATTCAGTGGTAGACAAAGTACTTTTGTACTAAGTGACAATTAATTCTTCGTTTCAAATACAGGGACACAGCCTGCGTTATGGCACAATCTGCACATCCCACTTAACATTTTAAAACAGCATAGCAAATAGCACAATTACAGTTATATTTGTGGAGCATTACTGCATTAAGAAGACTTTAAAAATTTGCTAGTTGTTTCAAACAGAAAATGTTGGAGATTAGAAAATAAATGTTTAATGTCATCCAAAGTACCTACAGCAATCTACCTGGGGTGGGGAGAAAGCTTATGAACCAAATACTAAATACAGGAGCATTTCAAATCCTGTGGGAACGTATACTGAATATATATGCTACTCCAGATGACATATTAAAGGTTTGCATGCCTATGAGTTTATGGACCAGATATTAAAAACAATTAGATGCCTTTGGGTTCCTTTGTTCCTAGCCATTCCTCCTGAGAAACATCAAGAAAGCTTAAGGTTTTTTTATTATTATATTACTAGATTTTTTTTGTGCTTTGATATTACTTGAAAGTCAATCCACGCTCTTGTAGCAAGGTGATGATTGTCGTTTTCCTTACAGAGAGCTTTTCTAAGTTGTCAACCCTATGTGACCTCTTAAGGTAAAGAAGGGATACCTGCCTCACTTAACAACCTTTCATTCTTAAGGAATTTCTGTGAATCTGCAAGAGAGGTGTCTATGATCTGTACAAAGTTTCTTTATTGCTCTTTCCTTTGTACGGAGGGAAACTTCTTTTGAAATGGTGCAGGGAGCAATAGGAAAAGCTAATAAGAGAACAAATTTATAGTAGAGTAAGCTAACTTAATGATGACTTGGCCACCTAGGCACAACTGACATAACCAATTAATTTGCTTGTAAACCACGATATTTGCAGTTAAATGTCCCCTTTGGTTTTGGGTTGATTATTCCTGGGATACTTCTCATTACACTTTTGAATCTGGATCGCACATTTCTCAGCCAGTGTGGTCCCATGAAATCTGCATTATATTCAAAGCAGAAATGAAAATAAAAATCTACTGTTATTTTACTTTCAAGAAACACTTGGAAGCTAATGAAACATCACTAAAAAATTATGACACAGATGGGCAATGGGGAAGGAAAGATTAACTGGGCATTTTGTTGTTTGTGAACTGAAAAATTACTTAAGCAAATACTGATTTTTAAGTCTCAATAAAATTAAATCTAGTAAAATAATTTTGCTAAGAAAGTCCATGCCTCACCACTTTTTCTTTTCTTTCTTGTTGCTGGAAGGGGTTAAAGAGTTTATCAAGTGTCAAGCTCAGGATTTCACCAGACTGAGTTTGTTTAAGTATAAGGTATTGACTGGATTTGTAGCTGCTAGCATTTGTGGGTGTAAAGCCACAATATCAAATGAAAGAGACTTTAGGTCTCCACCCACATTGTTCGGAAGTTAGTGAACATTAGGGGAATAATATAGAGGAGAACTGCAGTTTGACATATTAGTGCTGTGGTGAACAATTTTCTTGCTTATGCTATAAAAATTATATACCAATAAATACAAGAAATGAACCTTATTTTTTCTGACTCTTTGTTTAATGATTAACTCTTTCTTAAACACAGTAATTTCTTAATTTATGAACCAGATCACCAGCTGGTTTAAGATGTTTCAGCTCATTTGAATACAACACAGTGTTTAAAAAGACCTCATTTCTACAAACTGAGGGTCTGTTGCTATAGAGGAGCAAAAGGATTCAAGATTTTTTCCAAAATTTTTATAATCTCAGTTAAAACATTAGCGTTGCTAGCAGATAATAATAAATAATAAAAAAAAAATCAGCAGTGTATCAACAACCTAATGTTATTGCTGTTGACAGACCTCAGCAAAAGATCATTTGCAGGCACTAATGAAAAATAATGCCATTACTGTATAGGAAGAGGTGTGTAAATGTAGTTTCTGAGGTTTAACGTGTTGTAATGAAATTTCCAGGATAACATGTGATGAGACAGAGGTCATGATTCTCATTCATCATGGCAGCAGTTTTTACTGGAAATCTTCACACACAGTGGAATAAATGTATTACTGTAGCTTGCTGTGCAGTGTAAAACCAGCTCAGAGGGAGATAGGTCTCTGAAGGCTCAGTGGTCCCAGTCTAAGGCTTTGGCTAGGCTATAAAGGAATCAGCTTCTACTAATGACTCATGTCTTACATCTATTGGGAAGAGGGTTCCTGAGCCAGCTCACTTTCTTCGGATCAGAGTGAAAACCTGCATGGGAGCTGGAGGTTGCACTTTGGGGTTGTGCAAGTCACAACCTTCTCTCCCAGGCCCTCCCTCTCCTCCCATGCTGGAATGCTCACCTTCACCTTTACTTTTTTTTTTTGAGGTGTTCAGTCAACCCTTCCATCCATGGGATTAGGAGGCTGGGCACACTACACACTTCCAAGTCTTCTGCTGGGCAGCTTGCAAACCCAGATATACAGCTGCTACCCAAAGCATGACAATTCTTCATGTTTGACCTCTTTAGGGGGTTGCATTAGGCTGATTTCCTGCTTCAGCAGAAACCTCCTGTAAAATCACTGTCACCCTGCAGATATTAATTTAGTACCTTAGAATGCTATAACACTGATGCTTACAAAAGCTGATAGAGTGATCTTTGAATGCTCCATGAACCCACTGCATCTGCTATGACTCAGAATAACCATTTCGCCAAAGAGGAAACTGCTCCTGGAAAAAGCCCAAGCATAATAATGAAGCCCTGGCAGTCCTAATGCATTTGAGTCCCTTTCTGGATCCTCAATACACAAAATAAATTGCTTCATACGTACAATTCTTTAGCAATGACCAGCTCTGTTCCTCTGTCTGAATCTAGTCTGAATCTACCCTCCCTTAATTTAAAACCATTTCCCCTTGCCTTATTGCTACAGGCCCTGCTAAAAAGTGTCCTGGTTTCAGCTGGGATAGAGTTAATTTTCTTCACAGAATCTGGCATAGTGCTATGCTTTGGATTTAGTACTAGAAGAATGTTGATAACGCACTGATGTTTTCAGTTGTTGCCAAGTAGTGCTCAGACTACTCAAGGACTTTTTGAGCTTCTCCTGCTCGGCCAGGTGCAGAACAAGCTGGGAGTACAGCACAGCTAGGACAGCT
>JAKFQP010000130.1:1013191-1167727 GCA_023375905.1 Nycticorax nycticorax
ATTATTATTCTTCTCTCTTACTAAACTGTCTCTATCTCAACCCACGGGTCTTACTCTTTTTCTCCGATTCTCTCCCCCATCCCACTGAGGGCGGGGGGGAGTGAGCGAGCGGCTGCGTGGTGCTTAGTTGCCAGCCGGGTTAAACCACAACAAAAGTTTGTCCCCATTTTATAAGCCTCCTTTAAGTATTGAGAGGCCACAATAAGGTCTCCCTGGAGCCTTCCCCTCTCCTGCCTCAACAACCCCAACTTTTTCAGCTTTCTTCACAGGAGAGGTGTTCCAACCCTCTGGTCTTTTCTGTGGCCCTCGTCTGGACCCACTCCAACAGGTCCATGACTTTCCTGTGCTGAGGGCTCCAGAGCTGGATGCAGTACTCCAGGTGGGGTCTCACCAGCGCGGAGTAGGGGAGCAGAATCACATCCCTCACCCTGCTGGCCACCCTTCTTTTCATGCAGCCCAGGATACAGTTGGTCTTCTGGGTTGCAAGCACACATTGCCGGCTCATACCCAGCTTTTCATCCACCAGTACCCCCAAGGTACCCTGAATCCCTTCATCCCCCAGCCTGGATTGATACTGGGGGTTGCCCCAACTCAGGTGCAGGACCCTGCTCTTGGCCTTTTTGAACCTCATGAGGTTCACATAGGGCCACCTCTCAAGCTTGTCCAGGTCCCTCTGGATGGCATCCCATACCTTAGGCATGTCAACTGCACCACTCAGCTTCATGTTGTCTGCAAACTTGCTGAGGGCACACTCAATCCCACTGTCTATGTTGTTGATGAATATTAATCAACACCGGTCCCAGTACAGAGCTCTGAGGGACACCAATATCCATCCTGACATTGAGCTGTTGGCCACTACCCTCTGGATGTGATGATCCAGCCAATTCCTCATCCACTGAACAGTCCAACCATCAAATCCATATCTTTCCAATTTAAAGGAAAAGATACTGGGGGCAGTGGCAGAGGGGCATGTCAAAAGCCTTACAGGCCATCCAGATAGATGACACCGATAGCTCTTCCCTTGTCCACTGATGTAGTCACACCATCACAGAAGACCACTAGGTTGCTGAGGCAAGACTTACCCTTGGTGAAGCCATGCTGGATGTCTCAAATCACCTCCACGTGCCTTAGCATAGGTTCTAGGAGGATCTGTTCCATGATCTCCCCAGGCACAGAGGTGAGGCTGACAGGTTGGTAGTTCCCAGTTATCTCCTTTCTACCCATTTTAAAAATAGGTGTAATGTTTCACCTTTTCCAGTCACCATGGACTTCACCTGACTGACTCAACTTTTCAAATATCATGGAGAGTGACTTGGAAACTACATCAGGCCTCTCAGATGCATCTCATCGGGTCTTATAGACATGTATGTTCAGGCTCCTCCGGTGGTCTTGAATCTGATCTTCTCTTACAGTCGGAGGGACTTTGCTCCCCCAGTCCCTGCCTTGCGGTCCATCCACTTGAGAGGTGTGGGAAAAGATGTTGCCAGTGAAGGCTGAGGCAAAAAAGGTTGTCAAGTACCTCAGCCTTCTCGTCTGTTGCTACCAGTTTGCTAGTTGTGTTCATCATGGGTGGTACGCTTTCTTTGACCTCCCTTTTCTGATTGATGTACCTATAGAAGCCCTTCTTATTATTCTTTGCATCCTTTGCTAAATTCAGCTCCAGCTGCACCCTGTCCTTCCTGACCCCATCCCTACACAACCAGGCAACCTCCCTATACTCTTCCCAGGATACCTGTCCCTGTTTCCACTGCCTGTGCATTTCGTTTGCCTTTTAGTTTGACCAGCAGGTCTCGAGTCAGCCATGCCAGTCTCTTGTCTTCCTTTCCTGATTTCTTACACCTGGATATTGAGAGCTCTTTAACTGTATGGAAAGCACCCTTAAAGATCTGCCAGCTCTGTTCTGCTCCCTTGTCCCTGAGGGCAGTTTCCGGGGTGTGTGTGTGTGTGTGTGTGTGTCCTATTGACTAACTCCTTGAAGAGCTGGAAGTTTGCTTTCTTAAAATTCTGGGTCCTGACTTTACTCTTTGCCTGTCCCATATCCCTCAGGCCTGTGAACTCCACCAGTGCATGATCACTGCAGCCCTGACTGCCTCCAATCTCGATGTCACCGATTAGCTCACTTGCTTTGGTGACTAACAGGTCTAGTATGGCATCCCCTCCAGTAGGACTGTCTATTACCTGATTTAAAAAGTTATCCTCAATATATTCTAGGAGTCTCCTGGATTGCCTATAGCTCACTACTCCAGCAGATGTCAGGGTGGTTGCAATCCCCCAGCAGGATGAGACCCTGTGAGCCTGATGCCTCCTGTAGATGTCAATAGGCTGCCCTTGATCAGGTGGCCTGTAGTAGACACCAACCACAAGGTTCCCTTTACTGCCTCGGTCTCTGATTCTTACCAATAAGCTTTCACCCTGCTCATGGCTATTCTTCAGAGAGAGCTCTTTGTACTTATCCATTTTTTGACATAGAGGGCAACACCTCTGCTCCTCCTTCCTTGCTGGTTCTACCAGCTCCATGACAAACCACGTAAAAGGTGGCTCTTTTTAGATGAAGTGTAAGCCCATCCTAGACAAATAATTTTCAGGACATAGATTGCAGACAGTTTTCTTAGACCATTCATTACTTGCAGTTTTGTGCTTTGTCACTGTAGTCATCTGCCACTGTTCTGTCCATCTTACTGTACCAGAAATCTGATAAAAAATATTTTTCTTGAATAAGAAACTAAGAAGAAAGGAAATTATCATTCTGCATCTCATTTTTTTTTGCACAATTTCAAGCGATTTTTCTCTTTGTAGTCATTTCTATGAATGGGGGAAAAAGTTGTGCAAAGACATCACTGTTCACAGAGCACTTGGGGCTAACAATATTTATTAGTATGATTCAGCCCTACAGTTATCTGGAGCTGAAATTCATTCTAATAAATGCTACATTTGTTGCTGTCAGTTTTTTTAGCTTTCTTATGCCCTTCTAGTTCTTGTCTAAAACTGAAGACATTCAAATCACAGTCCCCTAAAATGTTTGAAGGTACATGTAATAACAAACCATTTTTTTCCACTTTTTTTTTATTTCTTTGTGTTTTGCTAAAAAAAAAATATGATATTTTTCCTTTACATTTAATATCTTCTTTGTGTGTTCTCCTGATGCTCTTGGAAATTCTGCAGTCAGAGAGACATGTAAATGGATTAACACTTAAAGTATTGTGGGATTCTGCTGCACTAAAGCATCAGTGAGAAACTATAAGTCAGCAATGAAAAACCCCAGCTGAAAACATCAAGGGCTTAATCAGTAAGTCAGCTAGCCAATTCAGTTAACTATCTCCAAACTCCTCTCAGTCTAGCTGGGTGCTTAGAGTGACTTAAGCAGAAGATAAGTCTAACTACAGTAGGTATCAACTTTCCAATTCTTTCCATACAGCGTGGTTTTAATATTAATTTTAATATTCCCCAGTTTAAGGACTGAGTCAAAAAATCATTCTCTTCCAACAAGTATTTCTACACAACATTATTTACAACTGAATATGAAATGGTTTAAATGGACTTTAAAAATAACAGATTTCAGGGATGGTGTCGTGGCTGTTGATGGTGTCGATGGTGTCCCAGATGAAACTAGGACAGATGGTCCTTCACATCACACTGCCTTTTAAAGCACAGAACAGTAATTCTTCTAGCATTTCATTAATATATTTATTTAAAGAAACAGTAGCTTTTATTTTCATGATTCAGAAAAGTCCGGGGTTTAGGAAAAAAAACCCCAACACATCAGATAACTTGATAAAGATATGAATTATAAAGATGATAAAGAACAGAAGAGACATTAACTGAAATTCAGGGACTATATAAATATTTGTGTATTAAATCCTGTAATTTCTAAGGTTAATTCTGCCCACCTATACATGTGCACTATTAGGAACCATAGATAAGTCTGACTGTTTTTGAATGCTACTGAGGCCAGATTTGTTCTCAGCGTACAAACTGTCCTGACTCCAGACACACTTGTTAAATCACAGCATCTGCTGGATGAGCACTCATAACATGAGAATTTACAGTGTAGTTATAGTGCTTTCTGGTGAACAGAGGGTGGTCAGAAGCCATCTCATCCTTATGAAACAAACCCATTTTCAGCACACGTATAGTAAAGGGACAGGACAGAGCTCTGAGCAACCTGATCTAGTTGAAGATGTCCCTGCTCATTGCAGGGGGTTTGTCCTAGATGATCATTAAATGTCTATTCCAACCCCAACTATTCTATGATTTTATGATTCTGTGTATAACTGAGAGTACTCCTCGAAACAAGGAGAAAATTCTTAAGGGAAAGAAAAGATTCTGTAGTTTATGGAACTAATGCCACATTCAAAGAATGCTACAATATGGAGAGGTAAAATGTTGTGTATGGATTTCATTATGTGCAATTCTGAGATGTACCAGGAGAGATGGAAGCAAACACAGATTCACCTTACGCTGTTCAGCAAAGATCCACAGAACGTGTATTGAGGAGAATGTAGCTGAGATACGGGATATTCTTAGAATAATGATTTTTAACAGAAGCAGGCAGAAGATGTAGTAGTTTGTTCATAAAAAAGGATCCTGAAAATCTGCTGAGAGCAATGTATATGTGCTCAGTGATGGTGATGATGCACCACCAACCATGGTCCCTAGCATCCAATGGAGAAACTACCTCAGTACATCGGAGACATCAACCTGGATAGGGTTCTCAAAGGAGGATGCAGGTCTCCAGGTGTGGGGCTGAAGGCAGTGCAGCAGTATGGGGTTTCACTGAGGCCAGGGTGGGGGTGATGGTGTGATTGTTTGCAAGGGGTGAGTGCTGGTGGAAGATCTCTATTGCCAGGTAAAGCCACTGCAGAAGAAGGTCAGCAGACTGCGCACTGTCAGATCCAACAAGAAGGAGCTCAACAGAGTCATCTCCAAACAAAATCCAAACCATTCAGTTGACCAAAAAGAGGCACAGACAGAGTCTGTGATTATTAGGAAAGGAAATGAAGAGTGGTGCTTCAGTGGTGAAGGCTAGGGGGTGTCAGTTTCTTGTACCAGGATGACTACTCCTGCTCCATCTGTAGATGTGTGGCTACAGATCAGGTTCTGGCAAAAGTGGAGGGGCTAGAAGCTGTGACCAAAAAACCAAGATACCAGCAGAACCCAGCCAGCAGTACCAGTAGGAAGTGGTGAGTGTTTGTAGGTAAAGACTCTGCCACAAGGATGGGTGACCATCTGCTGACCTGACCTGCTGTGGAGGGGGGCTGCTCCTTGACAGGGGCTTGGCCATTGTAGAGACATTGTTGGTGCTTGCTCAGGCCTTGGACCAGTCCACGTTCTTTTTCATAGCCACCAGTGATGCTTCCAAGGACACATGGAGTGTTCCAGCAGTGACTGCATGACTCAGGGGATGAGATCCATGAGCACAGGGGCCGAGATGTCTCCTCAGTCCAGCTGGTAAAAGTGGGAAGGACCTGAAGAGGAGCAGATCTGTCCTGCAGGTCAACAGGGGGTTGCTTGTGTCTAATTGGTGTTCACCAGGATCCTCAGGTCCTTTTCTGCCAAACAGCTTTCCAGCTGGGCGACATCCAGCATATGCAGATACCTGAGGTTGTTCCTTCCCAGGTGCAGGACTTTGCACTTGCCCTTGTGAAACATCACGAGGTTCCTGAGTTCCCTCTGGATGGCAGCACAGTCCCCTGGCCTATCAGCCATTCCTCCCAGTTTTGTGTCATCTTCAAACTTACTGAGGGTACGCTCTGTCCCTTTGCCAAGATGATTAATGAAGATGTTGAGCAGAAATGGAGCCAATACTGACCCCTGGCGTACACTGGCCTCGAACCAGGTGTTGTGTGACCACCCTCTGGGCCTCTCTGTTCAGCCAGTTTTCACTCTGAGGTAGTTTCTCCAGTGGATGCCAGGGACCATGATTGGTGGTGCACCACCACTGTCGCTGAGCATGTATACACTGCTCTCAGCAGATTTTCAGGCTCCTTTTTTATGAACAAACTACTACATCTTCTGCCTGCTTCTGTTAAAAATGCTGAAGGTTTTAATCTTTCCTGAACTGTTCCACTAACTTCTGATGGACCAGGTCCATGCAGCTATGCACCATAGTCTCTCCTCTGTTGGCACCTGGGGATAAGCAACAAGGGCCACATGGCCAAAATCCATTGCTCTGTAACATCACGATGGGCTGGTTCCCATGGCACTGGGAAAGCCCAGCTCCAACTAAGGGCTAAGAAGGGCCTGGTGTCCCCCAGGCACTGTGCACTGGGCAATGGGGTGACACAGTGCTGGCCATCCATCCCCAGGGTCTGTGCCTGTTGGGACTGATGAGGGCAGAATTTGGGAAGAGGATGGAGGTCTGTCGGTTCTCCCTCTGGCCTGGGAGTTCCTGGGCAGCAGCTAGTGGCAGTGCCTTCCTGGAACAGCAGGGAATCATAGAATCATAGGATGTTATGGGTTGGAAGGGACCCTTAGAGGTCATCTAGTCCAACCCCCCAAAGGGAAGATGTGCCCCGTTGCCCAGTTCCTCCACCGGTGGTCATCAGTGGGCCAACAGACAGGGTAAGTGAGGGCTGAGGCTTGAGCACTTATAAAGAGGTGGCTGAGCAAGTTCATCCTTTTTCAATTGCTGTTGTCCATTTCACCTGGGTATCTACCTGCCCCCATTTCCTACCCACCTAGTGGATCAGGATGTGCACATCAGTTTATTTGGTTTTACTTTTTTGTTTATTTGTTTGAAAGCCTCTTTTTTAAATGGAGGAAGGAATAGTTGTATCCCAGGCCTGACTAATGATGGCTACCCAGAGAGCTGGAGTGTATTGTGGAGAACTGGGGAGGAAGAATAAGGAGCTAGGAGTGGGAACTTCTTAAACAAATCTGTTGTTTAAAGAATAACTAGTAACCAATGTCTCTAATGTAACAAGAAAACAAACATTCTACTCTAAGGTTTTATGAATAATTTTGTTTGGTAGCTGGATTTCAATGCTCATCACAGAAATAGAAAATCAAAATACATGACATTGTTTGACATGGAGTATTTTGTTTACCATTGAAACAAAATCTTAAAATTTAGGGACTTGTAAAAGAAAACCAAAGGAAATGAGGTTTAGGATCACAAACAACACTAGACAATAAAGCAGTCACATCTTAGTTTTTTTTTCAGATGAGTCAGTTCAGAGAAGTCACTCCAAACATGATGCTGTAGGGGTCAAATTTTACTTTTCATGACAAAATCACTATAATCATGCTTTGTCACTTAAATAAGCTTCATTTTCCATTTACTTACAAAGTTCCCTTTTCAGGTAGCATTTATACATCAAATTTCAATCAGCATAAATTCAGGGACATTCAAAATGTGGCACTGTTTTTTGTGACTATTTTATCTGAAAAAGTAGTGTTTGGCTTCTTTGGCAAACTGATGGGCATACTCGACCAAACAAAACTGTGGGATATGTAACTGTATCTTGCGGCATTCTTATTAATCTTCTAGAACAAAGCAAGTTTATGCAGCTCTGCAAGGGAAACACTGGGGGATTAAACAGAGGCTCTGCTTTTTCACAGTTTGTTTCTATTCCCTCTCTCCTAGATCTTTGCATACCCACCACCTCTCTAGAAACACTCCTCAAATGGTTTTCCTTCAGAAGAAAATCTGACTTTTACTGAAAAAACAGTTTTGAGAATTTAGGGTTCTGTATTTTTCTGAACAAACAAGCTTTTGGAACACTGGTTTCATTTTAGGAACTTGTTCTGCTTTTTGAAAGTGAGTAGGCTTTGTGATTTAGTAGCGTTTTAGTGTATATATATGTGTATACATGTGTGTCTAGATAAAAGCCTCCACCTTTCTCTTTTCACCCAATTTGGTAAAGTAAAAAGAAATTAATAAAAAGAATGTGAGGAGAGAAACTTAAAAGTCCTACATCAACAGCCATAAAAATATTAATCTAAAATAACAGTCTTCAAACAATAGAAAGTCATTCATAATTTCTAATACAATTTTTTTTTAAAAGTAAAATCAGTGCAACTAGTCTTGTATAACAAATACCTGACACTTAACACAGCAAAGGACATAACTAAGATGTCACAGTTAATGAGTATCAGAAATGCCTGCCCCTATATCTATGAGCACCTGGATAAATGCCATAAGAATTTCCCAGTATGTAGGCATCCTTTACTGGCTTCTGCTGATACATGGGTGGCTGGGACAGGAAAAAGGCTGACCTAAGAAGTGTTTCTCATCTTTTGCCCAATGCCAGACAATAAAAGTATGTGGAAAAGGAAGTACAAAAAAGGAATGAAGAAAACTAGCATCCATCTCATATCTGTGTCTCACACTTTCAAAATAGCTGGTTGCCTTCTAGAGATTTCATGTCTGGATAGTAAACCCTATCTATGCTTGTGCTGCAGGAATAGAAACAACTGAATTGCAGAGTTCCTTTGGCACAGACAGTTATAGGCTTAGAGGTACTTGGCAAGCTGGCTCATGAATGGCTACCCTGGCTGGTCAACATGAGGCAGATTGATTTCCGAGTTAAATAGTAGGTCAGATTTTGTATGGTTGCAGGTTTTGGGTGTCCTGAGATGAGTTCACCATTCAGGCACTGTTGGTACTTGTCTATGTGTGTAGAGAAAAAGGTAGAAAAAATGTAGGTGGAAGTAGCCACTCCATCCAATGAATCGGATCTGTCAGAGATGCTAAGCATGAAACACACCCCATGATTTGTATTTTACTCTGCCACCTGGAGATCAGACAGTAGGAAACAATAGAACAGGAAATTGATATTATGTACAAAACAGCAATGCGTCCCATTGGTACCCACACTTGCAACTTTTGACTTGCACCAATAAAATTATTGCCAGTACAATTATAAAAACTTGCATGCTCACAGGAGAAAGTAATGAACTCAGATGATGTTGGTATATGCTACCTGAAGTTTACTTCATTTACCAATACAATCTCAAAACAGGGATCAGCAAACAGCATGCCACAATCTTATAATGTCAGTTCAACAGCAGTCTCCATTTTCTAGACAATAATTCAACTTCTTAGTTCAGGAGTGAGGCAGAGTTTAAACTCTTCCCTACACCTTCTGTGTAGTTAGTAAGACATACCTTTCTTTCCTCCTTTTCCTCTGTACACACACATGCATGAAGTATATAAAAATATCTTTACATGAATTAAATTTGCATGCAATCTGAGAAAATTAAGTGTCACTGTTATAAAGGTATGCCAGGTAGTTTTCTTTAATACTCAGAATTTCTAAGTTTGAAACAAATCCTTCTTAAAAAACAAAAAGTGGCTCTTCTGTTAGATCTTCTGTTGATTAATGTGAAATGCTTTCACAGTGGTCAGGATGGAAAAGTAGAATTTGGTGACTGTTACTACTTTTCTACTACGGCCTTTTAGCATAGTTTGGGACTTGCTGGCCTAAGCAATGTGCCACCATGGGGAAAGGACAGTGCCTCCTGAAAATAATCAAAGTAGGAGGGGAAAATATGCATAATACAGATGCCTGAGGCTGATCTTGATGAATTATCAAAGTATTGGAAATAGGAAGCTGTGTAAGAATGCGCCTCTGCCTGGGTGATGTGCACAGCTTCTGAGCCTGCTCATTTCTCAGCAAGTTCACCTATGGGAGGAATATGATGGCAGTGGCCCTGAAGGACCTCTTATATTTAAACAGGCTCATGAGGAGCTGGTCTTAAGATCTCTGCACGGCACAATATCATGCAGTGCATATTTTTTCATTGGCAGTCTGTGGCCATGTTAGGGCTGGAATCAAATTCCTTCTGCCCCAGAGGGTTTAATGACAAAGTGACTTTAACCTACTATTCTCTTTCCTTAAATATCCATTAGATGAGTATTTTAGCTGTGTACATACAGAAGTAGTCCTAAAATAGAGAACAGTGTTTAAAGACTGATTTCTTTCTCAGGTTAAAAGTTTTGTTCAATTTTGTTAAGTAGCCAAGAAATACTTTTTAAAGCCCTGTAGTACAGAGGAATTATTTGGAACAAATTCAGAAATCTCCTGAATGAATAATTCAATGCACAAGGCAAAGGAGAAGAATTCTGCTTTTCTTTGTACTGCCTTTGTGTGTTTAGTGTTCCTATGGCAGAGAAACAACTACCACAATGAAAGCAAAAGAGAATACGTGCATGCTGTGTATGCCTTGTGTATACATGTGTTCACACGGATAGTATGCTGTTGGTACTACACTATTAGTCTCTCACCCATTTTAGAAACAATGCATCTAAAGAGGGAAACCACAAGAGCTCCTTGCCAAAAGAATATTGGCAGAATAGCTGCACTCCACACTGCCAGGAAATTCTGGCAATTGCCAAAGTATTGTGAGATGACCATTTGAACTGGCGTGGTGGTTTGACCCCTGGCATCAGATGCCCACCAAGCTTCTCTCTCACTCCCCCTCCCCAACAAGACAAGGGGAGAGAATATGACAAAAAGCTTGTTGGTCAAGATAAGGATAGGGAGATCACTCAGCAAGTACTGTCATGAGCGAAACAGGCTTGACTTGGGGAATCTAATTTAATATATTGCCAATTAAAAACAGGGTAGAATAATGAGAAATAAGAACAAATGTAAACCATCTGTTTCTGCATGGGCTTTTCCCCACGGGCTGCAGCTCCTGCCAGGAGTCTACTTCATGGGCTCTGCATGGGCTGCAACTTCCTTCAAGGCACACCCACCTGCTCTGGCATGAAGTTCTCCACAGGCTGCAGAATGGATATCTACTCCACTGTGGTCCTCCATAGGCTTTAGGGGGACATCATGCATCACCATGGTCTTCACAGGCTTCAGGGGAATGTCTGCTCTGGCACCTGGAGCACCTCCTCCCCTCCTTCTTCTCTGACCTTGGTGTCTGCAGGGTTGTTTCTCTCACATATTATTACTCCTCTCTCACAGGTGTGCAGGTTTTTTTTACCCTTTCTTAAACATGTTATCATGGAGCTGCCACCAATGTCACTGATTGGCTCAGTTATGGCCAGCAATTGGTCTGTCTTGGAGCTGGCTAGAAGAGGCTCTGTTGGACTGGGGGACACCTTCTGGTATCTTCTTACAGAAGCCAGCCCTGCAGAACCCCTCACTACCAAAACCTTGCCATGGAAACACAATACAACCCGAGAAGAAAATAATGAGTAAACGAGAAGATATTCTCTTCATCATGACAACATGATGTATAAAGCCAACAAGGAAATAATGCATTAGGTTTGATTCAGAACTGTACCTAGTCCAACTTGTACAAGTCGAGAAGTAACACCAAATTTTTCAACATTGTAGTAAATACTAACTAAATCTGAATTTAGTTGCTTGAAAACTTACATATTCCTCTTGAAACGGTAGTTTTGTTAAAAAAGGATATTTCATACCAAGGAAAAGTAGAAGAGTGGGGTAACCTCAATCAGGAGTGGCAGTGGCAGTGGCTCAGGCACAGAGCCAATAGCAGTTAATAAAGTGAATGCATTGAAAAATGAGAAGATAAAAAGGAAAAAAAAAAAGAAGGGGAATTCTGTAAGTATATGAGACATATACATTTAATGATATAAAGATTTGGATTATAATAATACAAAATTCTATTGTTTTCTGTATAATGCTACATAAGTGAACCTAATTGCTTTTTCTATCAGAATTTTCCAATTAAAGCTGCTGTTTTTAATTAAATTACTCTTTTAAGAAGACTGAAAAATGGAAAAAATAGATGAAGACCAAAAACTAAAATGAAAAATACTCTGTTCTTGGATTTCAGGCTTTCAACAAAGCTCTGGAAATTTTTCATGGGGAAACAGTAATCATAATAAATATAAGATGAAATTTCAACATCTATGTTTCATGGAAAAGTCCCTAGTGAGCTTTTCACTGACACACTTGAAGAAGTCATGTAGGGTCTCCCTTTAGGTGTTTTATTGCTTTCTCTTCTCCTCCAATGAAATGCATCTCTCATGTACCTACTTTATTCTGAACTCCCCTATCTTTTCAGTGAATCACCAAAACAGTTTCTCAATTGGCAGAAAAATACAGTTGACATCCTGTGAGTCAGACCTCTCCAAACAGAAAAGACCTCTCTCGCAGAGGGGTAAAATGGAAGGAGTAGTCCTGGGCCAGCATTTCTAGATGATAGCTCAGGTAATGGTAAAAAAGTACAAATTCAAGTACTGCCATTGGCTCTTTAATTGGTCCCTTTGGAACTGGAAGAAGCAGTTGTTGTAGGAGTGTTACATAAAAAAAAACTTGCCATTTTCCATCTAAACTATTTCATTTTTTGTGGGGGAAAAAAAAAAGTTTTGATGAAGAAGGTTTGGTTGGTGATTTTTCATGGATTTTTTTATTATCATTATTTTCTTTCAGAAAATTCTACAGAGCATCTCATGCTCTTCATGTGAACTTGTCTATCAAGGCAATGTAGTTGCATGCAACACTATAAAATCTTAGGTAGGATGTAATTGCAGGTTGTCTTATGAAGTAATGCTCTCATTCAAAGTATATTTGGGATAGCGTACCTGTGGTTTTTTATGGTATGGTCTCCAAGGAAAGATTATATTTCTTCTGGGAGAGTGATTCTTTCTGTGAATGAACGTTACAGCAAGCCAGAGGAATCTCAGAAATTATAATACCACAGAAGATGTGATCTCGATTTCTGGCAGCCCCTGAGACACAGTGTAGCCAATGAAAAATTTGTCCTTATAATTCCATCCTACCTTGGCTTGTGCCTGCTAGAGATCACTTTCTAGTTTCTTCATTCTTGCTTATAAAAATATATATATATATATACACACACACACACCATTTTATACCACGCTTGCATGGTATAAAATCTCTCTCTAAAAATGTTTTTTAGGTTTTGTAGCAAGAGGTTTCTGAACAGCTGATATTAAAACTACTGATTTCTATTTTAAAAAGCTGAGTAAAATGAAGATTAAAACCAGGAAATACTGACTTGCTTCTGTATTTTCTACTAATAGAGGAAATTAACCACTGACTTCTTTAAATTTGCAAAAGCATTAACATATTTTATTGTTTGGTTGGTTGGTTTTGTGCTGTTGCGTTTTTTTTCTTTAAATAATAATCTTCTCATTTGTGTCATTACATTGCAGAGCCCAAGAGTTTTTGAAGTATTACTGGGCTTGATACTTTCAAAGCATTATGATCATATAAATAGTGTGTTAGGCAAGAACTTGGGAGATTGTGATGCCGTTGCTTTGATTCAGAAACCAGCAAGCCAGCAAATCCTGAGCCCAGGAGCAGCACCAGGAGGAAGTGACAAGTGTGTGGAGAGACACCCTGCGATGGGGACGTGTGCCCCATCTGCTGACCTGGCCTGCTGTGAAGCGAGGGTGGTCCTTGATGACCAGGGACCACTGGTGCTTGTCAAGCCCTGGACTCATACCATCTACATTCTCCTTCATGACCACTGGTGATGCTGCCAATGAGACATGGAGTATTCCAGCAGTGACTGCACGGCTCAGGGGGTGAGAGACAAGGGCACTGGAGCCCAGAGGGTGTCTCCTCAGCCCCGCCCTTCTTACAGGTGAGAGCGTGAGAAGTAGATGCGTCCTGCAGGCCAGCAAGGGGTTGCAAATCTGGGATTAACAACAGGTGTTTGTTTTCTACGACTATGAGATCTTTTATGAGAACAGAAGGCTGCCAGGAAGATATTTGGTCCACTTGACCAGGAAGGGCAAAACTGCCTTTGTCACCAGGCTGGACAACGTGGTGAGGAGAACTTTAAGCTAGAAATGATGGGGGAAGGCAGAATTGGTGGCCTGGGTTGGCAAGGGAAGGGTGTGTGCTGGTGTGGACACAAGAGACCTTGAAAACAAAAGGAGCACTGAAGGGGGCCAAGTCTAAACATATGTGCATAAATGAGTAAGAACTGCCTACAGAACAGTATTATCAGGGAAGCTTTTATACATTTTCTGGGAAATCAGCACAACTGGATGGCTCTCTGAAAGCATCTATACTCTGACACATGTAGCATGGGCATCAAACACAAATCAGTGGTCTACATGTGGCTGCAGAGCCACAATCTTGTTGGGATCATGGAGATGTGGTAGAATAGCTCATGCAACTGCAGTGCTGCTGCGGGTGGGTACAGGCTCTTCAGTAAGGATAGACCAGGAATGCAAGGAGGAGGATGAGGAGTTCCAATTGATATGAGAGCAGCAAGTATGTATGGAGCTCTGCCTAGAGATGGATAACGAGACAACCAAGAGCTTATGGGTCAGGATTAGTAGGCAGACGAGGGAGGAAAGATGGGGTGGTAGAAGGTCTGGGGACATTCATGGGGCTGCCATCTTGACTCCTGGAAGTGCAGGTGTCCTCTTGGTCCAGCTGTCTCTGGGCCTCTTCTCTGCACTTGAGCACAATGACATTGATGAGCCAGTGCAGGAAGACTGCTGTGTGGTTTTGCAGGCTGGATGGCAGCTTCAGGATCATGGCCTTCTCATCCAGCCCCAAGAAGCACAGACTGGTCATGATGAGGGCCTCCACTGCAACTGCTTGTCACCATTGGGCGCCAGATATCTCTTGCAGATCTTGATGTGGTCAGGGCACCATGGGCTCAGGGGTTTGGGGAAGGCTTTGGAAAATGTTTGCCCAGATGTCAGCTGGGAAGCCACCCACGGCAGCCCTAGGCACCATCCCTGCAGCCCCCAGCTCATCCAGGAATGGCATTGATTGGGAAGAGGGTGGTGGGGATGCTGTGGCGTGATGGGAATTGTGGGCATCTGAGTGTCTGGCAGCTCTTCCTGCCTAGCTGCTGGCATCCAATGGATCTGTGGTGATCACGTTGGTATATTCTGAAGAGTCATCTTTCACCTGAACCATGGAACTTGATGGACTGGACAGGCCTCCCACACAAGGAGCAATCTGGGTTTTTTTACTGATCCAGAGTATCACACAGCTGAAGCAGACCTGGTGCAGACATGGGATCTCATAGGCCAAGTCAGACCAAGCTTTGCAGGACATGGGACAGGTGTAGTCTGATGCTGTGGCCATGG
Source organism: Nycticorax nycticorax (assembly GCA_023375905.1). Taxonomy (NCBI): domain Eukaryota; kingdom Metazoa; phylum Chordata; class Aves; order Pelecaniformes; family Ardeidae; genus Nycticorax; species Nycticorax nycticorax. The sequence continues at coordinate 1,028,202 of JAKFQP010000130.1, forward strand.
TCTCAGTGTGCAGAAGACTGGGGAGAGCCAAGGGCAGCAGCTGCTTCCCTGTGGCAGCCAGGGAAACACAGCCAACAGCTTCAGGGATGGTACTGAGAACTGCTGCCAACAGCTCCCAGACCACAACTGAGAACCAGCCAGAGCCTCACTTGACCCTCCAGACATTGCAGAAACACTCAGCAGGAGTCCAGGCCTGAGCCAGGCTCTGCCAGCACCTACAGATGAGCAGCAAGGATCTACCTGCTGGGAGTGATGAGAGTGGGATTTAGGAAGAGGATGGAGGCCAGGCATTTTCCCTGTCGGTTCTCCCTCTGGCCTGGGAGTTCCTGGGCAGCAGCTAGTGGCAGTGCCTTCCTGGAACAGCAAGGAAGATGTGCCCCGTTGCCCAGTTCCTCCACCGGTGGTCATCAGTGGGCCAACAGACAGGGTAAGTGAGGGCCGAGGCTTGAGCACTTATAAAGAGGTGGCTGAGCAAGTTCATCCTTTTTCAATTGCTGTTGTCCATTTCACCTGGGTATCTACCTGCCCCCATTTCCTACCCACCTAGTGGATCAGGATGTGCACATCAGTTTATTTGGTTTTACTTTTTTGTTTATTTGTTTGAAAGCCTCTTTTTTAAATGGAGGAAGGAATAGTTGTATCCCAGGCCTGACTAATGATGGCTACCCAGAGAGCTGGAGTGTATTGTGGAGAACTGGGGAGGAAGAATAAGGAGCTAGGAGTGGGAACTCCATAAACCTGTTTAAAGAACAGTGAGTTAGACAAGGGCTTGGGAAATCCTGATGTCACTGTCATTTTTCTGCATGGATTCAGGAAATACATACTTCTTTGTGATCCATAATTTCCTCACCATAATTTTCACTACAGTTAGTTATACTCTTCATAAAAGGATTTTGTATCCATAAACAAATTATGGAGGGTGAGAGCCTTTTGGGAGACCTTGGTATTAGTATTTGAATAAGTAAATTTTTGTTGTGACATTATGCTTAGTTATGTAAAACTCTCAAAATATTTCAGTAGGTGTATTTCTGTGTGGCTACATTTTCAGCCAGCAGAAAAAATTACCCCTCTGCTTTCTGCCTCCGAGAAAGACAATTTTTGCCAAAACCTCAGGTAGCATGGACTTGCCTGTACAGTTGTTATTTCCCTTGTTCTCATTGGCTGCACTAATCAGACAACCATATAGCTGAACTGACATGGCACTAAACACAAAGTAATTCTCCTAGTTTTACGTTTTTACAGGTATATGGCTTCCACAGCAGAAATTAGCTGGTTTAGATTCTACATGCCTCAGACCACCCAAATTTATGTGCATTGTGTTGAAGACTCAGACTGCGAAGATCACCTAAAAATCCCAGCAGTGTCTTAATTCTGGGTTTTTTTTTCAAAAATTTTATTTTCTTCTCTATAACCTTTGCTGAGCAGAAAAATCTTTCTTAATTTTCTGTAGAAAATTGGTTAGATTTTCAGGCAAGCAGTTTTACATGTTTACTGAGTCAGTGCTAACAACTGTAAAGGACAAAATGTATTCAATATTTGTTCAAATACTCATTTTTTTTGTCATGTCATCAATGCTTAAGATGTGTCAGGCAGTTGTTTTCTGTGTGATATGTCTTGTAAACAGAAGGCATTTTAGCCAGTATTGTTACTGGTTCTTACATAGGCACCTCATAGAATCACAAAATGCTTTGGGTTGGAAGGCACCTTTAGAGGTCATCTAGTCCAACTCCCTGCAGTCAGCAGGGACACCTGCTAGGTCAGGTTGCTCAGAGCCCTGTCCAACCTGACCGTGAACATTTCTAGGGATGGGACCTCCACTACCTCTCTGGGCAACCCATTCCTTGTACTACTCTCTGAAACTATGCATGCTTATCATAACACTGAGATTATTTCTTTTTCAATAGTCTAGATGAACAATACAAGTAATTTCATACTTGCAAGTTTTATGAATGAGAGATAGAAATGGTTTGCTTTAACTTCTATTGAATGATTAAATTCTATTCTACGAATCCAGAGAGCCTCATACTAGTAGCAGTTACCCCAAAAGTTAGGATTATAGGCATTTCTTGACTTGGGCATTTTATAACAGCCTTTATAATATGAAATTATTTGTTTGTATTATATGGCTGCTTAGTAAACTTGGATCCTCACTTTACACATGAGACAGCCCCTTGTTGGTAAAAAAAAAAATCATCTTTAGGCAAATCTATTTTATAGTAGTAGTGAAAAATTTTACCCACATACCAGCATAAGATCTGACATAAAGCTGAAAATGAAACCCAGCATTCTTGCTTCCACAAATAAGGTAAAAACCACAGGTCACTGATTTTTCTTACTTCTAACTACAAGCTTTGTAACTGCTCCATGTTCAGGCTTTGAAGCTCAACACTTACACACCTTTCTTGAAATTAAATTGGTGGAACAATGATGTCTAATTTTTTGTTAAAATTTTTTCTTTCTCTTCGACAGTTTCAGAGAGTCTTCCATAAGGGGTTTTCACCTACATACTTGCAGGCAGATAGGTCTGGACACCTATGAGCATGCTCACTGACTTCTGTGCTAGACACAACCAAGAATACATGATGTGGATGTGCTGTGCTGTCACACAGCATCAGAACTGTCCAGTGTTGGTGGCATCTGCGGACAACAGATGCCATGTATAGCCTGAGACAGCAGTGTAAAAATTATATGGAGATTGTGGCTGGTTGCTGTCATCAATGCCCTTGCTTTCTACTGTCAGAATTTTTGTCTATTTAAATTGATATTTTTTTCTTAAGTCTTCTTGATGTTACCTTATGTCTGTGTCTTTCCATACTCTCTTGTGTGGGTCTATTCTGTGCACATTCTCACTGGTCATCCTCACAATGTAGACATTTCCTCAGAAGTTTGAGCTATGCTTATGTCTCTGGGCTGTATAAAACCTAGGCTTCAGGTTTCAGCTAGGTGCACTCCAAGGAAGATGGGGAGAGAAGGTTAGAAAGCAGGACACACAAAAAAAGAGAAAATTACTTCTGAGTTAATAAACAGGTGCCTTTAGAAAAGTGAAAGCTGCTGATTATGACCTGCTTATTTGATACAGTCTTCATATCTAGAAAACAAAATGACAGCAGAGCAAGATGGAAAATTGCAGCTGGAACTTACAGGAAGATAGGTAACCCCTGACAGCGTTGTCTATATTGAAAATTCACCCTTCCTTGCTAAGATAAAGAATTTCCCTGGTCGCTAGGCTGAAATCACTGTTACACATGAGTGAAATCTGATAGATGAAACCCAACTTCAGAAAAACGAAGGGCCAAATCAGTCAGTCTATTAAGTGCGAAACTTCCTCTTAAGGTAACTTTTACAATTATTTTCATCATATCCAAGATAAATATGTATCGTATCCCATTGTTAAATATGGCTTTTGGTTGCTCTTATTGTTTCTAATACTGATGGGGTTAAGAAAGAATATTTTTTAAATTATAACACTAACAAGAGCTCCTAATGTAGCCATTCTCTGCTCTATCAGCAAAACCACAAGCATGGAGGAATAGATTAGAACTTAATAGTGTTCCTCCTAAGCAGTGGCTATAGCAGTAGAAAACCGTAATTTGGCTGCTCTTCTGAAAGAATGCAAGATCATTACACAAAAGTATAGGAAGGAAAAGACAGGCTTGTATAGATTTCAGTCTTGCAATAGCACGCCTGGATGATTCTTTTCTGTTTCAGGATTACTGCTAGTATAAGTTTGCAGTGTCAGCTGGCTTACAGATAATAGAAAAGGGAAGAAATTGGACTCTTACAATACTGCCAGCCCCACTCTGCCTGTTGCGGGTAAAAAAGAAGAGATAAACCCTTCAGCTGTTACAGCAGGTTTCTTCTGTGCAGTGTCCAATAAGAACTGTAAGCCCTAAGATTTTAGAGCTTCAGTAGTAGTTTTAAGCCTTGGTAAAATAAGAGCAAAAGTGGAACACGGAATGGCCAGGTAACCCTGAGAACTGAGCTGTTACACATGAGAGAATCTGTTCCAGGCACTTTAGGGGCTTCACTCTTGAATTTCTATTGATCATGATAAGAACTATAACTTACCATTACATTCACTCAGCCTAGTTAGTGATTCTTGCCTGAAATAGGCATACAATTACATCCAATGTATCAATGCAGCACAAGTTAAATGAAACGGTGATCTTTTTTCTTCCTATAAAATCTTTTTTCAGAAGAAAACACAAAAAATCATAACAATCCACATATTTTCAAAAAGCTAATGGAATGAGGGTTTTATTTCCTAGCTTGTTTTGAAAAAACAGTAAAATGTAGGAGGCTAAACAAGTAAGTGTTTTCCTATTAAAAGTTTGATTCCTTTCAAGATGTCACTTTATTATATTAAAAAAATTTAAAGGTCAAAATCTTGGTAACCCATCACTTTTGTAAAAGTATTTTTGATTTATATGAAACAAGAGTTCGCTTAAAGTTAAAATCTGATTTTCAAATGTAGTATTTTTTTTATCCTGCCTGTCTGAATTTGCCAAAAATAATGAAAACTGTGCCCAGTCTAAACTTAACATGATTTTTTGAAGAAAATAATTTTTAATGTACTCATTCTTAGGTCTTCTATTTCCCTCTCATGATCTCATTTTTCCTACAAATATAATAGTCAAATAGTTTCTTCTCCCATTTTTTCACAACACAGAACCTCTTGGGGGGTGGAAAAAGCAATAATGAAACCACATTCAAGCTATATCATGGATTAACAAAAAAATGAGGTGCATTTTTCAAAAGACTACATCAAATGTTCATAAATCTAGTTGCTAGATGGTAGATCTATGCTTGTAGAGCTGTAATGTTTTTCCTTTTCATTGATTTCCCTCATGACATTGAGCAGATACTTGTACTACTGGTACTTTATCTCTGACATGGACGCTGAGGATGATGTCTGTAATAGTATCCCTGACCTGAAACAAAAATATGAAACCAGGAGAAAGGTTACTTAAAGAAAAAAACTGTTATGTTCATTCTAGTGCCCTTGATGGCAATGTAATTGCTGAGGACTAAAATTCAAATGCAAGGAATTATGTATGCATTGGATAGATATTTTATTGATCTCTCCAACCACCATAACTTTCTCAAGCAGAAGCAAATAAATCTTTTTAAGCTTATCTCATGTAGCTATATCCAAAAACAGTTTGAAAGATAACAGGACGTCTTTCATAAAAATATATTTCTGCCATTCTGTGAAGTTCCTCATCTTAACCAACTAGTAGCATATCATGTTGAGCCCTAACAGGAACACTCTTTTGAGCATTAACAGACAATATTTTTGTTAAAGTGGAGGCACTTGACCTTTTTAAAGAAAAGCTTGTCATGCAAGGATCTATTGCAATCAGAGTTTGGAGCAACTATCTTCAAAAACAAAGTATTTCTACAATATTCAAAATGAAGAAAGATCTCTGACATTATCGCTTTCCCTCGATTTCTTCTCCCTTCCTTTTTTTCCCCTCCTCCGCAGCCCCCTCCAAATTATTATCATGCAGCTCAACAGCAAAGCAGCATTCTGTTCACATCACTGTTTCACGAAGCCCATTTAGCCCTCCCATTGAACATTTCTGCCTGTAATTTGTGTGATAACATCAGATATTTTGGAGATTGATGGTCTATGGCCTACAAACAGTGGAATTTTTGTCTCTGTGTCACAACCCATTTCTGTGCTTTGTTCTGCTTTCAAGACTTGATTTGTGTGACTCCTTTTTGCAACTACTAAAAATTTAGTAATTTTTTACATGTAGTTAGTATTTCTGGTTTGGGGATAATAAACCCAAATCTGGAGCAAGAGGGAATCTATTCCTACACTTAGAAACTGCCATCTAACTTCATTATCTTTTTGCTGTTCTCTAAACATGCTCTTTTTGATATTGCTCTATTATACTCTTCAAGTTATTAGCATTTGCACTGTAAAACACTGAGTTTTATTAGTAGTGTCCTTTATTAAAGGCAGCACAACACAACTGCCTTAACCATGCAGTTATTTATTTTAAAGCTTAAGAACTTGAAAGGGTGCAGCAGGTAAATTTACTGACCATGAAGGAATTTCTTAGAGGAGGAAAAGTGTATATGACTTCTACTTCAAGCTGAATGGGATACCCTGGCTAACACATACAACTGATTAATTTGAGAGGAGGTATGATTTAATTTAAAATGTGGAGTAAGAGTAAAAAGAGATAAGGATACTGATATCAAGTATCTCTTGTAAGGAAGCCTGTAACACAGAACTCTGTAAATGGTAGCAAAGATAACTAGCATGGGGGCTGGAGAGACTGAGTTCTCAAAGACTGGTGATGAGCTAAGACTTGAGCACAATAGATTTTTTGAAACATTGTGGAATGGCAGAAATTGTGGGTACTGTTTACCATGGGAATGCACAAAAAGATCTTTTCACTTAAATCTTCCTAAATAGATTATTTACTGCATCATTGTATTTTATTACTTGAGCAATGTACCCAGAGCTAAGATTGAATTAAAAAAAAAAAAAAAAAAAGTGTGTGAAAGTTTCCTTTCTTATTTACCTTTTTCAAAACACAGTAAATGCAAGTGGTTCAAGGCTTCCAGAGCTCAGCTGCTATACAAATACTGTAATAAATATTCACATTCTTTCCTCCTCTCCTTAGAACTATTCAACACTGAAAGCCAACTCCATGCTAAGTACTATTAAAAAAATGTTTCGACCTTTGCTGCAAAATACTCTGAAATGTTCACTGTTTAAAAGACTCTTATACTGATTATAAAGAAAATGAAAATCCTTGGACTTAATGTAGAAACAGTTTTTGCAGGCTGGCCAAGCATATATCAGTAAAAAAAAAAAAAAAAAAAAAAAAAAAAAAAAAAATTTCTTTATTTATATTAAATATATGAATGTACCTTGAAGAATGTTCTGAATCTTCAAATAAATAGTTATTTTAATTGGAAATATTTGGGAAGAATATACTAAAAATGTGGGCTGCACATTCTTATATAAGTTATCCTGAAGTTCAAAACTTCTGAATTATTGTTTTTTTTTAATTCTTGGCTGATAGTGGTTGCAGAAAACATACATATCTCTCAATTTAAAAAGGCATACACACACTCTTACAGCACTGCGTTAAACAGTATGCATCAAAAGATTTTTTGTATAAGGGAGAAATACAGGAAAAGTAGGGCAGAGAAAGATCATAACATTGAGTCTCTGCATCTCTCCCTCTGTTTCAGAAAATAAATCTGGCTAAGGTTATTAATGAGGTTGTGCTCAGAACTCTTAATTGAGTGCACTTCCCTGGCTGGCTAAATGCAAATCAAGAGACCTGTTTTAAAAAATCGGCAAAGACAATCATTGACCTGTAATTTAAGGTTAAAACTTATCACATTTAAGGTTAAAACTTTTTTTAAGGTTAAAAAGAATCCCCCACCCTGCCCCAACAAATAAACAAATGTAAATCTGGCCTGAAAATGCTGCAAAATCTGACATGCACCAGCCAGATCTGAGACAGTTTATGATAACTCCTTTATCTCACTGCTGAGGGACTGTGGAGAAATATATGGGGTTTTATGCTGTAAGTTTTGTCTGCTGCATCAGTTGTTCTGAGTGTTTTAACACAAAAGCCAATAAACAAACCCTAGTGCAAAGTTTTGTGCTACCATCACATAAAGCAATTGTTGTTGATACTGCTGGTGTTCCTGATTTGTTTATTTAGTAAAAAAATATAGTTTAGTTATTTCAATCTGCTCATCTGTTAATGGTATAGGACAAAAAGATGTGAGAAGTTAACTAAAAATATCTCCTACCAGCAGTATATGTAAATGTCTATGTATTTTTCAAGATACCTTTATAGTTGTAGTTCAGCTATGTTTGCTTAAAATTTTCATTTTGATGATGAAGTGATGAAAAGCACTTACACAGAGCTCTGCATTTTGCCTATGTTGACATCACCCAGGAGCTCTGAGAGTAGTCTAGTGTCTGCTTTTGCTGTCCAGTGTAATGAGAATTATTTTTTCCTGGTTTTAATTTCTTACTTTATTCTTTAGATTTTTATTTTAAAATGTAGAGTTTAAAACAAGAGTTTTTTCATGTGCCTCTGTCATTTGAAACTGAGTCCTTAACATTAGTAAGACAACATTCCTAAAGCAGATCATCTTTGCATTTCTTACTGCTAGGAAAAAAGGTGAATAGAGAGGATACCATTAGAGGAAGGAATATAAAATTGTGAGTGTGTTCATGAGGACTAGCAATCATAAAGAAGCAGACTTCAGCGGCAGATAGTGAACAAAAATAAGTCATACTATGCTTGAGAAGTGGAAAACTGGAAAGATTTTGCGCATTGGATTTTTTCTACATTGCTGATACTCTAAGGTAGTGCAATGCCATCTATTTTAATTTGATTAAGATGCTAAGAAAGGAGCTGTTCAAATGCTTTTTTTGTAAAGGATTTCGCAAGAGATAGTTAGGCCAAACTGAAGCAGGCATGATTGTGAGGGCGGCAAGTTAACACTTCTAATGTGGCTTCAAGGAAGACAGGGAAATTGTTTGGTCAGAGAGTATCACTTGGAGGTGAAGCTTTTCCAACTTGAATAAAAGATGAATTTATAGCAAATGAATGTTTTTTCCCATGCAATAATGAGAGTACATCACCGCAGCATTTATTTTGTGCCTCAGGGATCAGGTTGCAGCAGAAGTTGGAGAGGTCAGGCAGCTGACAAAAATTGAGTCAGTCTTTACAATGTGCCTAAGTCTCACTGACAGGAAGGAGAATTTCAAACACATTTTCTGTCAGTCAAGCCCATTGCCATCATGCATACTTCCACAGTGGAGCATTAGCTCTTGAAAGGCCGGTTTCTGTCCATGAAGGTGCAGCAGGAGCCTTCCACACTCAGAGAGGGTCTGCTCTTGTGGCTGACTTCATTGCTCAGCTGCAACGAGGGCCCACTTCCAAAGGAGGAAAAGAGGATACTTCCTTCTTTGCAAGAGAGAAAGGGTGGGAGGAAGAGTGGTACAGTGGCATTACGTGCAGTAATAGGAGTTACAGGACAAAGTTCATAACTACTAACCCAGCCAGGTCTCCTGGAAATTTTTTGCCTGTCTGTCGTTCAGTGCTAGTATCTGTATTGTCTGCCTGTATTTGTCATGGGTTTGTTCATCAGACATGCATTCCTGTCACTCTGGTGTCTATTGTTTTTAATTTGAGACCAGTTAAGCAGCTGTCATCTCCCACTATCTCTAGGGTTTCCAAAAAAGAAAAGTGCATTAGCAATGTGACAGCAATGCTGTTCTCCTTAATGGCTAAGCTGCTCGTCATCTGTAGCATGTTTCTCTTTCTGGAGCACTACCGTCTCCAGACACTCATGTAACTCAGTCCCCTGAGGCACAAAACAAAATGCTGGGTGTACTCTTACTCTGTGCCACAGCAGACATTTAATTTTCTCTACAGGATTTAAAAACATCCATCAGACTACTTTCAAGCTGGAAAAGTTTCCTCACTAATGGTATCCTTTCACAAACAATTGTCATATATCCTTTAAATTCACACCATCACCTGGAGGTCTTTTATTTTTTAGCCATTAGTATACATTTACCTCTCTTAAGTGCCACTACCAAAACATTATTTATGTTCAGTGAGACCAAAGCTCTTGATGTTATGCTCTGCTCCAAGGCATGGTTTGCCTAGTTAATATGTCATTTGCTTTGACAAATCTGTGATAGATAGGTTGCAATTCTCTGACAAGGTAAAGGCTTTAAAGATTTAATTTATAGAAGTTGCTTTTATTATTCTTACTTAGGTTTGCACACACAGAAAAAATCAACAGCTAATATTAGATGCCTATCAAATACTGTTGGCATTGCCTATTAAACTTATTAACAGCACATGCCACTCTCTTCAAGGGAAGAATTTGAATTTGAGATATTGTTCTGAGTTTGATGGGTTTTTTTTTTGTGGTGTTTGTTTTCCAGATATTCCTGTTTTCTTCTTTCTGCTTCTTCATAGTAGGGAAGAGGAGAACTAGCAAAAAAATCAGAGGAAAAGACAAACATTGGCTGTAGGAAGAGAAATGGGCATGCTGTAGCAGGTTTTTTCCCTGGCTCCATCCCATACCACAAAGATTTTATCACCTTTGCTTGCAAGGAACTTCCCAAAGGTTCCCATGGATATGTGCTATTGCTTTCACTCCAGCTGTCATGCAGGGTGTCTTTGCTATAGTTTGTTTTTGATTTCCTTTCCATCAGCAGAGAGAGTAGGCACCCCATGTTAAACTAAAAAAGTTACATTTGCCAGTGCTGATAAGAGGGATGGGAATGACTTGAAACTTTATGGGAACCTACGGAATCCACACTTTGTATTTGATGGTCTGGATCAGATATCAATCTTTCTGCATTTTTTTTTCCTAGCTTTAAGTAATAAAATCAGCAAAACATGTAAACAAATATGACAATTACCTAAGTATGAAATACTGTGCTGTGCCAAGCCAGTAAACAACTGGCATAAGATTTGGAAGCTATATGTCTTCTCCCTGCTTTGGTTTTTGGAGGTTTTTTTGTTTGTTTGTTTGAGGTGGTTTTTTTAGTCATTATTGTTATTTTTAGCAGTAGATTTAAAAAATCTAAAAAAACCTAAAACTCTTTAAGAAGATTTCTGTATTTCTTGCACTTTACATTACAAATAAATTGTAGATTATAGGGAACAAAGCTGTGTAAATGCACAAAGCTGAGTAGGATACCATGTACGCTTGAAGTGCTCAGTGAAAGCTAAAGGCACATACCAAAACATACTGGATTTTAGAGGCATCTGAGGAGCTAAGGCCATTTCTCTCCCATTCATAATTATTTATGTTATGGCTTAATGGAATCAATATTGAATAACCACAAAGATGTTAGCTGCATTTCCTATTCCTCTGTGTTAGGAGTTTTTTTTACTATTATTTGAACTGGAAGAACTTAATTCATGGTGACAGGAGTAGCCTAAACAGGGAGGTGGGAGAAAGTGGAGTGGGGGGTCCTGCAGGTATCGTCCCACTGCTGTACGACTTCAAGTACATGTGTGCAAAAGCAGTGTAACTTAACAGTGAAAAGTCTCTGTAGTGTGTGTGCAGTTAAGTGTGTGAGTAACACTAGCGCATACATGCTTCTAGATCAGTTGTAAGGAACGTGTTTCAAATAGCTTCCCTCCTTATCTGAAGCACACACGTAGATGCAAACTGTGTTCATAAATATAAATATGTAAAGATTTAAGTAAATAAATGCATGTGTATATGTATATACATTAGATTTGTTTTATAGATGCTATATACTACTTAGAGACACACACCTGTGTGCATGTAGTTGTTTAGGTTTGGTAGTACATACTCTTTGACAGCATCACAGGGCTAGGACCATCTGGTTGCCAAGGGAACCATGCACACCTAGTAGGCTTAATAAAAAAGTTGAAACATGAAAAAAGAGCCAAGCATAGGTGATTGCTTATGGAAGGGAGGAAGTGATTCTATTACTAGGTGTTACCTCTGAGGAAGTTTGTGTTGAGAGGGGGGAAAAAAGAAAAAAAAAACAAAAACAAAAAAACAGCCAAACTTTGAAATTGATCTGTGAAGTATGGTCGATTCTGACCCAAAAGCTCTTTTAGTGGTTTGGGAAGGAAGTTAGGTGCTGGGGAAAAAAAACCCTGGATTTGCAGTGCATATGTGGTGTAGATGCATCCATGTGGTAAATCATAAAAGGAGCTCCACAGTGCTTTGGTAAGATGGGTCACTGCACCCACAGAGCCTGGACTTTTGGCTGTGGCTCTGCTGGTACCATCCAAACTTTTCTTACTGGAATAACTATCATTTTCCTGTGACCTGCATCATGCTTTAACAGACCTCAGTCTCTCCTGGGAAAGGATATTCATCTACTGTCAAGCAGAGGATCAGATATATTTCTGCTTTTACTCTGCAAATATTAGTTGAATTAGAAGATAGATAAAGCTTGCCTAAGAAGTCCTGATGATTTTCCTCACTAGTCATGTGACAGGAGTTGTTCATAGATGATGCTTACCTTTAAAATTAAATTCATTCCTGATCTAATGGACTATGTAATTACCTAAGTCTATTTTTTTTTAAAAAAATCATACTTTACAGTTTGCATTGGTTTTATTTTTCATGTAAAAACTGTATCAGAAAATTTGGAAATACTTTTTCTTCCTCTTGCCAAGTTGTGTTCTGCAGTTCATGTTCTACCTTCCTGGCATTTATGTGTTGTAAGGTGTTAAAGACCAGTGTGTGGGGCTATAATTTATTACTGCCGTATAGAGGACCATAGAAAAACAATAGGTATCAGCACTTTATTTTGCTAAAAGCTTTACACATTCATGGTACTTTATACTAAAGCTCTGTAAAATCTAAATGCCAAAATGCAGATGTATAGAAGCAGTGTTTATCCTATATATAGTGTTGAAACCACAAGGGAAGGAAGACTTAATTTAATTTAGCAAAGTTGACACATAGTCAGTCTTAGATACGGGCTTAAATATCACTGTGGACTCTTTTTTTCCTTTATTGCTGTGCTGTTTTTGACTGGGATAAAGCTAATTTTCTTCACAGGGGATATGTTTTGGATTCGTGCTGAAAACAGTGTTGATAACACAGGGATGTTTTGTTATTGCTGAGCAGTGCTGACACAGAGTCAAGGCCTTTTCTGTTTCTCACACACACCCCCCATCAAGGAGGCTGGGGGTACACAAGAAGTTGGGAGGGGACACAGCTGGTATAGAGGACCCCAATTGACCAGGATATACAGGGTATACCATGACATATGACATCATGATCAGCATATATAAAGCTGGGGGAAGAAGAAGGAAGTGGGGGATGTTTGGAGTGAGGGTGTTTGTCTTCCCAAGTAACTGTTACACATAATGGAGTCCTGCTTTCCTGGAGATGGCTGAACACCTGCCTGCCAGTGGGAAGTAATGAATGGATTCTTTGGTTTGCTTTGTTTGCATGCACGGCTTTTACTTCACTTAGTAAACTGTCTTTATCTCAATCCATGAGTTTTCTCAGTTTTACCCTTACAATTCTCTTCCCCATCCCACCAGAAGGGAGTGAATGAGAGTCTGGGTGGAGCTTAGTTGCCTGCTGGGGTTGAACCACAACAGCTGGTGAGGGGGGTAATTCTTCCATCCCTCCTTCCTCAAGAACATACAAATGGTTTGACAGAACTAGAAACCTGAATCTTCTGAATTCTGGGTCAGTTTATATAGTGTGTTGTCCCTGTGATGTACAGGCTGGGATGCACAAGAGCAAAAGAAATTGGAGCATGAGGAAGAGAAAGAAAAGTAAGGAATTTTCTTTCAAAATAGAGAAATTAATCCCACCTGTGGTCTCAATATTACTGGGAGAAATCAGTTATGTTTGCTCAAAGTATTGGTTCTTCCGCCAGTTGAATGTTCTCTCTGGGAGTTACAGCTTGTTTGTCCACCAGGTAATTTGCTGAATGAAAGTCAGGCAAGCTTCTTCTTCAGATATTTCCTCTCAGGTGACTGTATGCCCAGAAATATAGCAAGGTATAGTGATATATAGTATTGCAATTTTCAGTGGTGATGATCTATATAGCAATGCACATAATAAAACATACTCAATGAATTCTGAAATTTAGTTCATAAACAGACAGATGATGAAGGTGACATTAGATACTTACTCTTACATACTTTACTTAAGAAAGAGACAACATATTCCTAATGTCTCTGTGTACAAGTTGGTGATGAATCCAGTGGCTTTTAATTAAGTTCTTCATTCTAGGTTAATTCCAGACCTGTGCCAAGCTAATAAAAAGTCTGGTTGAGTTGTATTCAAGACTGTTGCTGTAATTAAACTTTACAGGCTATGTAGATGTTATGTTTAACTCTGCGGTCAGAGTGAATCTGAGAGGAATCATAAAAAAGTGTTAAAAAATGATTGAGGCTCCAATTCTACCATGTGTTTGGAGCACGGACCTCTTTCTGTAGTGATATTGGAGGGGAGGAGGCAGGTGTCACTGGTATCCATTTATCCACAGTTCAGTGTAGGACTGGGAAATACATGATAAAACAACACAGACCAGTTATTCAGTGAGAAAAAACAACACAATTAATAATCTTAATAATAAACCAAGAATATCATTCACATCTCGGGTAGCAGATACTATTAATTTTTCTTTGCACAATTCAGATTAAAAGCCTTTACAAAATTTGAGGAGAATATTCACAATGAGTGCAACCCAATCTCTTGCTAGAGGTGTTTGAGTCTTTTAATTCAGTTTCTGAAAAATCAATTACATTTCTCCACACTTCTCTGGTAAATTTTTCAATATCTCTGACATAATTGTTTCTTCTAAATTAAATTTACTTAATCTCCATAAAATTTTATATTTTACCTTACACTGAAAGAATAAAAACATTAATTGCCTTTTCCTTTCTTTCCTGACCTATAGTCATTCTCTTCAATACTGTATACTGGCAAATTTCATGAAATACTTCAACATGTTATAGCAAAGTAACTAAATTTTGCTCTTCAGAAAACACTTGGAGTTGTCACATTAGGTTGTAGAGCTATTAAATGTGTAGCTATTTATCTTGAACTGACTGCAATATCACTATTCCTAATGAGAAACACCTTAATTTTTTAAGAGTGATGATGGGGTAATTATTACATTTCTATGGCTTGCTCCGTATTGCAGAAATTCACCACAACTTCTTAAAACATAGAAAAGTAACATTGTATTAGAATAGAATAGAATAGAATAGAATAGAATAGAACAGAACAGAATAGAATAGAATATTTCAGCTGGAAGGGACCTACAACAATGATCTAGTCCAACTGCCTGACCACTTCAGGGCTCACCAAAAGTTAAAGCATATTGTTAATTGTCCAAGTGCCTCTGACAGGCATGGGGCATTGACCAGCTCTCTAGGAAGCCTGTCCCAGTGTTGCCTTCTTGGTAAAGAAACGCTTCGTAAAGTAGAGTCTGAATTTCCTCTGGTGCAGCTTTGAACCATTCCCACATTTCCTATCACTGGGTACCAGGAGAAGAGCTCAGCTCCTCCCTCTCCACCTCCCCTCCTCAGGAAGCTGTAGAGAGAAATGACCTCACCCCTCTTCCCCCTTTTCTCCAAACTAGAAAAACCCAGAGTCCTCAGCTGTTCCTCATAGGGACATGCCTTCCAGCCCTTCCACTACATTTGTTGCCCTCCTCTGGACACATTCCAGTACCTTAAGATCCTTCTTAAATTGTGGGGCCCAGAACTGCACACAACACTCAAGGTGAGGTCACACCAATGCTGAATACAGTGTGATGATCATCTCTTTTAGCCAGCTGGTTGTGCTGTGTTTGGTGCCCCCCAGGATGGGGTTTTCCCTCTTGGCTGCCAGGGTGCATTGCTGACTCAATACTGAGCCTGCTGCTGACCCACACCCCAGATCCCTTTCTGCAGGGCTGGTGTCCAGTCACTCCTCTCCCAATTTACACTTGTGTCTGGCATTACTCCATTCCAGGTGCAGAATCCAACATTTGTTCTTGCTAAATTTCATGCCATTGATGATTTCCCAATACTTCAATCTATCTAGATCCATCTGCAAGGCGTCTTGTCCCTTGAGAGAGTCAAAAGCCCCTCCCAGCTTGGTATCATCAGCAAACTTACATTCTACTCCTGCATAAAGATGATTGATAAAAATATTGAACAAAACTGAGCCTAGAATTGGGCCTTGAGGAACTCCACTGGTGACCAGTCACCAGCCAGACGTAGCTGCATTCACTATAACTCTTTGAGCTCTGCCATCCAGCCAGTTCTTCACCCAGTGCCACCATGTACCTTCTTATCTCACAGCTGGACAACTTGTCCAGAAGAATGCTGTGAGGGCAGCATCAAAAACGTTACTAAAATCCAGAAAACCTACATCCACCACCTTCCTTTAATCTACTAGCCAGCTGACCTTATCGTAGAAGGTTATCAAATTAGGCAGAACTTTCCTTCTGTGAATCCATATTGACTGTACCTAATAATTGCATTGTTTTTTGAATGCTTTTTAACAGTAGCCAGTATGATCTTCTCCATATTTTTTTTCTGGGTACTGAGGTTAGACTAACAGATCTGTAGTTTCCTGGGTCTTCCCTCACACTCCTTCTTGTATACTGGAATAAAATTGCCTAGCTTCCAGTCAGAGGACACCTCCCCAGACTCCCAACACCTTTGGTAGATGACCAAGTAGGGTCCTGCCATAATATCCATTAGCTCCTTCAGTATTCTGGGATTAATCCCATCAGGCTGCATGGACTTATGAACATTCAGCCAATACAACTGGTCCCTTACCATTTCAGTGTCCACAGATGGAAAGTTACTGTTCCTGTGCTTATGGTCCTCTAACTCAGAGGATTGGGCAGCCCAAGGTCTATCAGTAATATTAAAAGCTGAGGCAAAAAAACCCATTGAATGCCTCCATTTTGTCTTCATCCCTCTTTGTGAGGTGGCCATCTTCAACAAGTATCAATCCAAGGTTTTCTTTAGACCTCCTCTTGCTATTAACATACTTTAAAATCCTTTCTTGTTGTCTGACACAACACTGGCCAGTTTCAACTCTAACTGAGCTTCAGCCTTTCATGTCTTCTCCCTGCATATGTGAATTGTGGCTCTGTAATCTTCCTGCAAAGCCTGACCTTGCTTCCAGAGATCACCCAATTTCTTTTTCCTCTTCAGCTCCACGAGGAATTCCCTGGTCTTCTGCCCCGCTTGCTTGACTTACCACATAGTGGAATTGTCTGCTCCTGTGGTTTAAAAAGGTGATTCTTAAAAACTGACCAGCACTCGTGGACTCCTAAGCTCTCAAAGGCAGATTCCCAGGGGACATTGCTAGGTAGCTCCCTGAATGGCTTAAAGTTTGTTCTCTTGAAATCCAGGGTAGCAACTCTGTAGACTTCTTTCTCATTACACTGAAAATTTTAAATTCAACTATTTCATGATCAATGTGGCCAAGACAGCCACCTTACCATCACATCCCCAATGAGTCCTTCTGTATTCACAAATAGCAAGTCTAGGAGGGCATCTCTGAGTTGGCTTACTGAGTACTGGTGACAAGTTATCTCCCACAAACTTCAAGAATTTCCCAGACATGCTTGTCACAGTTGTATGGCATTCCCAGTGTATGTCTGGGAAGTTGAAATCTCCCATAAGGACAAGGGCTACCAATCCAGAGATTTCTCCTAATTGCCTGCAGAATAACTCATCAGTGCTATCATCCTGGCTGGGCAATTGGTAGTAGACAGCCACTATGATATCTCCTTTGTTTTCCATCCCCTTTTTCCTTACCCAGAGGCTCTCAGCCACATCATCACTAACTGTAAGGGCTGTGTAATCGAACTTCTCTCTTACATACAGTGCAACTCCTCCACCTCGCCTGCCCTGCCTGTCCCTCCTGAACAGCCTGTAGCCCTCCATCCCAGCATTCCAGTCATGGGACTCATTCCAAGTCTCACTAACACCAATATCATAGCTCTGGGAACTGACCAGTTAGTCACCTGGCAGAGAACTTGCTGTGTGAATTTTGCAAAAAGAAATTAAATGCATCATCTCTTGCAATAATAAGGATAACTGCAAGGTTTCTGTATAAGTAGCAGTTAAATGTAACACCCAAGGCCGTTCCTCTGAATTAAGGTTCTGTAAAGGTGCTTGCTCCACAGACTATACAGCCTACAGGAGAACTGAGTTACTCTTTTCGTTAATTATGAGAGTAAATGCCAGTAATCATTTTTATTGTAGCAGAGGGCTGAGCTGCAAACCCTGTTGGAAGTCAAGGGTTTTTACAGCTAGTTTTGAATCCAGATGCTAAAATTTAAGAAGTCCCTATTGATACCTGCAGGTTGTGAATTGGGTGTTATAGATAGTATCTCTGGTGTTTGTGTGACAATCACAGTAATTTTCAGCATAAGGCAAGTTAGAGAAATAGTTAAAGCATTTCATTAAAGTATTCCTCTGTAAAAGCTTAGAAACTATGGAATGTTGTGAGGGAATAAAAAATATAAGAAAAATGTGTTTAATTTCCATTTTCTTTGAGGGATTTTCTGCATGATTTATGAAACTAAATTCTTACTAAATTACCAGCTGATGTGAACTGCGTTGCTTGTGTGAATAGGTATACACATTGTTTCAGCATATCTGAGTCATGGAAGACAGCTGGCTTCATAAATTCAATCGTGTATAGACTGAGTTGTTAGGAGTCATCTTGGAAAAATCAGGTGGCACAAATGATGAAGAATGTCCCTTGTTGTCCAGGAACACATTTCAGGGGTTGTGTGAAGCAGGCACATGAACATATTTCTACACTGAGTAGGAATACTTCTCTCTATGCCTAACCTGGACACTGCAACCATATCTCCAGCTTTTGTATTTTGCAGCTGATGTGCAGGGCAGTGATCTCATGCCTGGACTTTTTTTGTACATTCTGTGCTGGCCCATCTCAAATCTCATATAACTTTTAACTCTTTACTTATGGTGATACTGAAAATGACCCACCCATTAATGTACATCATAAGTCACTCCTGAACTATTACCTTTAACCTGTCTTTGTTGTAGAATGACAACTGCTTTCTATTTAAAACCTTGTCTGCTTCCATGGGTATGTGTCATGAGCATTCAGACAACAAATGGCTCCTCTTCGTGTGAAGTTTTTAAGAAAACTAACATCAGAATTAAAAATTTTTTTGAAAGTCTAGCAGCAGCAGCAGTATTAAAACTACTGCTATAACTCTTACTTTTCCATGTAATATATAGGACCTAAAATACCTAAGCGTGGGAAAATTGGTCCTTTCATCATTGAATGATCCTGATTCTTCATTGTGATTCTTTCTGATTCCTCAAATTGGAGGGTAAAAGGTGTATTGGAAGGGAAGATGCATTGCTCATGCTTTGTGCTACATCTGAACATGATGTGCAACAGACATTCAGTTCAGGGAGATGAGGTTAAGGGAGTTTATTTGATTGCTTCTTTGCAAATAGACTAGGGGAGAGCGGTGGATGTTGTCTACCTTGATTACAGCAAGGCTTTTGACACTGTCTGCCGTAACATCCTCATAGGGAAGCTCAAGAAGTGTGGGTTGGATGAGTGGACAATGAGGTGGATTGGGAACTGGCTGAATGACAGGGCTCAGAGGGTTCTGATCGGTGGGGCAGAGTCCATTTGGAAGCCAGTAGTTATTGGAGTTCCCCAGGGCTCAGTACTCGGCCCAGTCTTGTTCAACTTGTTCATCAATGACCTGGACGAGGGGACAGAGTGTACCCTCAGCAAGTTCGCTGATGACACAAAACTGGGAGGAGTGGCTGATATGCCGGAAGGCTGTGCTGCCATTCAGTGGGACCTGGACAGGCTGGAGAGTTGGGCAGAGAGGAACCTGATGAAATTCAACAAGGGCCATAAGAGGTTTCAGTTGAATATGAGGAAAAACTTCTTTACTCTGAGGGTGACAGAGCACTGGGACAGGCTGCCTAGGGGGGTTGTGGAGTCTCCTTCTCTGGAGATATTCAAACCCCACCTGGATGATGTCCTGTGCAACCTACTCTAGGAGAACCTGTTTTAGCAGGGGGGTTGGACTAGATGATGTCCCGAGGTCCCTTCCAACCCTTGTGATTCTGTGATTCTGTGAAATACTCCTAAAATAAACTGTGACTATGCTTGTTCCAAATAATTACTGTAGAGCGAAAGCAAAGTTATTTCCAAAATAAAACTTTTAGGAATACTTCTAAGATTTAATTCTGTAGACTTCCCTCAAAGGAAAAGATGGGTTTTCTTCAAATTAGTTATGAAGATTTGATTTATTTTTACAGTATCAGTTTGGATAACTGTATCCTGTTCACTCTTGTAGGGAATGGCAACATTCTGCAAAATAAAAATAGAAACATTTGCATTTGATTTTCAAATGAGCTGAAAGGGAGAAAAGAATAGGTGCTGCTACATAAATAAGTAGTACTTGTTTAAACAAACTCAGTTGTTCCCAGAAGGAATCTACAGCAGATTCGGTCAGCATTAGGTTGTTAATTTTTCTGCATACATTATTCCTTTTTTATGTATTCATCTGGATCTAGAATTTAATAGCTTTTCTTCAGCTGCATATGATGGTAAACCTGCCACTTTTTGCAAACATATATACCACAGAAGGAAGAAGTAAGTTGCCCTCCTGATGTGTTCCTCTATGTGTAACTGAGGGGAATAAATGTGGAAAGAATAAGAAGCTCTACCTGTCCTATTTCCAGAGTCCCAGTGGCCAGGGTATAAAGAATCATCAATTAACAGTACTCTATAGATGAATTTTATTTTCAGTCCACAGGTATCCTTTTTAGTTTCATGTTGGACAAATCAACAGTCCTTTTATGCAGCTATTTTTGCAACACTCTCTGCTCAGGAAAGAAAGTATACTATCTAGAGACTCCCACATGATGTAAAGTGCAGCACCGTAGTGCAAACCAGGTAATACAGCCTCCTGGCCTGCATTAGTAGGAGCACTGTCAGCAGGTCAAGGGAGGTGGTCTTTCCTTGTATTCAGTGATGTAAAGACATGTGTGGAGTGCTATGTCTAGCTCTGGGTTGCCCCAATAAGAACATATGGACTTACTGGAGAGGAGTCCATGCAAGGGCCATGAAGATGATGAAGGGACTAGAGCATCTCTTCCATGAGGAGAAGCTGAGTGACCTGGGACTGTTCAGCCAGAAAAGAAGGCTCAGACAGGATATTATCAATGTGTGTAAATTCCCAAAGGAAGGGTGCAAAGAAGATGGAACCATGCTCTTTCCAATGGTGTCCAGTGACAATGAGTACAAAATAAAAGATACTAAATTCCATCTGAATACAAGAAAAAAAAAATTTTACTGTGAAAGTGGTTGGACAGTGAGACAGGTTGCCCAGAGAGATAGTGGAGTCTCCATCCTTGAAGAAATTAAAAGCCCAACTTGACACAGTCCTGGGCAACCTGCTTATGGCTGAGTAGAGGGATGAACTACATGATATTCAGAGGAGAAAATCTGCGATCCTGTGAATATGACAGTTAGCTGGCATCACCCAAATGTAAGAGTGAGAAAGGAGAGCAGAGAATTTGCAGTAACTTATCTGGGTGTGGAGTGCAATCAGACTGCTTTCTGGTACAGAAAGCCTCAGAGGTGTGCTGAAGTTTACCATATAGGAAGTAGAATAAAAAACAGTACAAAGAAGAACTAAAAACTCAGAGCGCTTCCTGGGGTAGAACATCCTCTGTTAAAATCTCTATATTATAGTGGCTGTATCTCTCCAGGTTTTGTTTAGTCTTTTACTTATTTATTTACAAGACCAAATTATGGTAAGGGCATGAGGAATATCTGGAAGAGAAAACAAAACAAAACAAACAAAGAAACAGGCTGGAAAGCCATTATGAAATAACTTACTTTTTTCATAATTATGGTCTGTGATAGTTAAGTGTTCAAATAACACATTTCAAATACTCCAGGACTGCAAATAGATTATTTTTATTTTAGTTCTGATATTTTCATTGCAACATTACTGAGAGTCAAATGAAACAGACATCTACTGTAAAAGCAACAAATTTTATAATGTGCTGTATAATTTTGAGAATATCTTTGCAAGTGCCTGAATGAATGGAATGAAACTGTTCCTGAAATCTACAGTGAAATCAGATCTTTAAAAATCACTCAATAGCTTGATTTTTGTGAATTCCTTCAGGGGAAGGAAGATTAACACACACAAGGAATTCTTTTTTTTAAGTTTTGGGGGAAGGAATTTAATGGGGTCTTAAGTCAGCTAGAAAGCTTCCTGAGTGTGTGTTCTTTGTTCTTCTCTCTCTCTGAACAATGCATTTATTGGTTCCTAAAATACCTGTTTTCTTGTTTGCAAACCTTGGATCAAATTCTTTTCTTGCACTGGTTCAGTACAACTAGCAGCATTGGAGTGGTGCACCAGTCAAGTCAACAGAAAGGGAAGATACCTAGGTCAAAATTTGTTATTCAGTCTATGCATAGCTTTCCTATGTGTAAAGTGAAAATGATTCTCATTTTTCTCAACACATCAATGGTGTTTTTCAGTTACACATCCTAATGGGCAAGACTACTTCTTTATGTAGTTTGGAATATTCTCCACAAAATACACCTCTGATGCACACTTGAAATTGACATCCAAGATACTTGTTATATACCATTTGGAATTTGATTTTTCTTATCGTTGCACAGTGGTAAAATCAGATCAAAAGGTCAAACCCATATGATGTTCCTGGTGAAAATCTTTCAAAATATTGAGTGGAGTAAAGATGTAGACTAGCACTTCTGAAGGCATTTCTAGATGCCTAAATTATGATTTTCCCACATTTGGTATTAGAACTAATTTTATTTTAAATCTGGACTGCTGCTTAAACCCCATTTTCACAAGTAGGAATTAATTGCTGTGTTACAGGTGTAAGTTATTATGATGAGCAAATACCACAGAAGAGTATCAAGCTGGGAAACTTACACCTTTGAAGCCTGTAAAAAGGGGAATATTGCTGGGTCAGAGCTAAGAAGCACTCTTTGCCCCAAGGCTGTGATCAAGTGTTGAATCTATTCCAATGGGTTTTTTTGTAAATTGTAAATATCAAAAGGCAAAATATATTTGCCTGCATTTGCATTGTGTGGCTTCACACTCTTCAGATAGAGCTTTTGGTGACCCTTCTGAGCCTGTTGACTTCAAGCCTTCTCCAGGAGTCATATGTAATCATGAGTGATTTCGTGGGCCTTTAGTTGCAGAAGGTAGAAAAAAAGAGTTAATGCTACAGTGGGGTAGGAAGCAGGAGGGGAAAATAATCCTTTCTTCTTAAATGAACAGAGTTACCTGATCTCAAGGATATAATGAATAACCAGAATAACCCAACTGTTGTTGAGTGACAAGAAGTAGTTATTTCCAGCTACTGCAGACAGAGGTCTGGTATTGTAATGTATCTCCACATGCTAGCAGTGTGTGCTTTTAAGCAGGGGTTAACAAGAGTTGTCTTGAAGAGGTACCTAATATTAGCAACCACAAGGGAAAAAGGACTAATGAAATGACAGAAAGAGTCTTTTGCATTTCATTTGATGTGACGATTGTTCCCTCAAAACTGCTGAAGCAGTTTGCATTTTTACAAATGCATTGCTACACCACCATACCCCAGTACTCTCCAGGAATGTAGAAGTTATTTGGTAAAATGTAGAAGTAATAGGATTTTACAGAAACCCCCAGATTTCTTGCATTTTTTGGTTTTGCTCCAGGGCTTTCAGCAGTTTATGGTGAAAATACAGGAACTGACTTTCATTTATGTTTCATTAATGTAACTAGAATACCTAGTCTAGTTTAAATTACCGTGATTACAGTGCTAAGTTTAGCATCTTTTTAAGTATCGTTAGGAGAGTGAGACTGTAAATACACTCAGTTGGTGAATAACTGCTAACATGTGCAGTCTCTAAGCCACAGGTAATTATTCAGCACTGAAGTCATTAGTTCTTTTCAAGGTGAGTATAAAATAATCTAAAGCAGGGAACCAGAATGTCACATTTTGTGAAGGCCCAGTGCTGTGTCCCTTGCACAACCAATTGGGAGGATATTGGGTAACGTAACTAGGTAGCTTCACTGAAGCTAAAAAGATTAACACATCTTGCAGATTCAGTCTCAAAAAGTATTTATGTCTGCACAGATTGATTAGGATCTCGTAGTATTTCTACAGGGTATGATTAACTCCAGTGTATTTCTCTTAAGGAAAGATGATACTATATTTTCTGTCATATTTTTTCTGATTATGCAGTCAAATGTATCTCAGGGACCCTCAGATTTCTTGTAGACTCATTTCTCTCTCAGCTAGAGATCAAAATCTATTAAGAACTCAGTAGAATAAAATGTTGTATATTACAGAAATATATGTACGCTTGGAAGAAACAGAAAACCGAATCAGAAGAAAAGTTTTGGAGCCACTCTAAAGCTTCGGCTATCTGTGAAGAGGTGTTGTAGCTTAAGGTTACCTCTATCTGTGAGTCCTATCCCACAGGGGCTATGTGACATTGACACAAGACTCTGTAAACGACATGAAATCAGTTTTGACATTCAAACTCGCTGTGCAGTGGAATGTTTGCATCCTGAAGACTCCAAAGGAAAAACATGAATGAGTGAATAAGTGGCTTTGATTTCTGAGCACAAGACTGCTTAGTTTTTGAATAGCTGAATAACATCTTACAGTCCTTGGATGTTGTGCTATACTATAGATGAATCTACATTTTTTTTTGATCTGCTGGAAAACATATATGCACATTGGCCTAAGTGCAAAAAAAGCCTTGAAGTTGCTTGGAAAACCTGGAAACAAATCAGCTGTTTTTATCCATCATTTGTTTTCATTTGTACTGAAAACCCGAATCTTTACATGTTGCCCTTCTTGTAGCCTGTTGGCCACACAGCCCTGGTCAAACTGAATCAGAGAGCTGGTGACTTTATCCAAAGACCACCTAGAAAACTGCAGTAACACAAACTCCTTCATCAATGCAAAGACTGTCCTTGGAGAAGGAGTTTAGTTCATTTCTCATTCATCTTTGGAGTGCCTTTGCCAGATCTACAGCTGGTGTTAATCAGCATAGCTGCACCAACTTAAAAATAAAGTTAGAATGATTTATGCTAGCTAAAGAGGCAGACCTCCTGATATTACTTTTTGTGCATCACATATTTGTGTAGGAGCTGGCTTGGCACCAGCAATTCAGTTTTTACTCTCAGATGATAACAACTTCTAATGATACTGACTTGGCCTCCAACTGAAGTTCAGAGGTTAAAAACATAAATAACACAAGAGTTTCCCCCACTATGTTTCCTGAGTTTTAGTATGCTTTTTCTCAGTCAAAAGACTTTTTCAACAAGTCAAAATTAATCATATTTCATAGACTTCTGGCTTAAAAAAACCCCACAATATAATGCACCCCAGGAAAAAAAACAAACAAAACAGGGCTCACAATCTAGCTAGCTTGCTTCCTTGCATGCCTCCTCCCTGTGTCTGTACCACCAAAGTAAGTATGGCATCTAGTCAATACCTTGATGTCCATAGGATGGGGTTTGGATGTCACTCTCCTGTGTTAATTTGGATGGTTTTACTCTTTCTGGAATGCCAGCCTGTTTCTTTAGAAATCCAGAAGTTTATTTAAGGATTTAGATACTTTTAACAATATAACCAGTAGCAATATAAATCAGCAGTAACAATCTCTCAAATTCTTTGCTTTCAGGGACTATTTGCACATACCAGTCTTGCTTCTGCTGTCACCTGTCAAATAAAGTAAACTTTGTGTTTCACACAGTGTTCAAAGAAAACAGTAAGCTTCTTTGATGACAATAGTATACACACACAGTGTAATTCCTTGAAAGGCTTTCCTGCAGGAATTAGCTTGGGGTAAAGGCATCTCTGGAAAAAGAGCAAAGGCAAAAAAAGAGCAAATAAGAAGTCAGATCATACATTTCTGTGTGTTGATACATATTTCCAACAGCTGTGTACCTGGAATAGTGTATTTAAGCCTTTAGAAATTGTCTTTGCATCCAGCTCTAATGAAATGATTTTTTAAACTTAGTGTAAGCCATGACTTAAAGATGAAAGACAACATATGTAAATGGCTTTGCACTACATTTTTTTTCTTCACCTTTCCTCCCCAAGTTTTCTTTTCTATTTTCTCTCTGAAAGCAAATATAATAGAGTAATTAATCATATGATATTTGGGGTTTGACAGCTTTAGCCTCTTGAATACGTTTATATCATCAGCCAGAGCTTCTTTATGCCACATCCTTTGGCTTGCTATAGCTTGCCCAGTAATTCTTAGTGCCATCTACTATTCACCTCAGACAGCATTATACAGCCACTCAGGAATGATTATCTATCTGGGAAATCAATAAACTGAAGCTCTATTAATAACACACATTATAAGGGATATGCCAAAATGACTGTCATGTTCTCTTGTGTGAAAGCTGTCTTAACATAGAGGAAGCTGTCAGAAATCCATTAGAAATAAATCATTCTGACACCATCATTCTGCTTTTTTAATAGCGGGGTGTCAGCACTTCAATATTTCCCTGTGCTAATAGATTGGGGTGGGGGGGAGCATGTGGATAAAATTCACTGTCACCAACAAGAGACTTTCATAGCTTGAGTTTTGGTGTGACATAAAATGAAAGCAACAAACCAACTTATTATCTCTTGCCCCAGGGTCACTAGGTTACAGACCAATGATTCAAACACACTGATGTGAGAGCCATTTGGAAGCTTGACTACTTAGTTGCAGTGAGGGACTCTTGCAAAGATTTATATCAGAATAAAATTGAAAATCACCAACAGAAATCACAGCAATTTAAATTAATCCCTATTCCTGGATGTTGTATGCTTACTCAAAAACGTGATGGCAGAGAATCATATTGCATCTTGGTAAGAGAAGTGGTCTCCGTCTTTAGTGGTTATATATCCTGATTTGAAAAAAAAAAATAGCTCCTCACAATCTACATCTCCATCATCCATTTCATGGGATGATATAACTGAAGTGTCATGATTTGCTGGTCTCCTCTGAATATTACATGACTCTTACAGCAGCCAGCTGCAATCAAGGGTGTGGGATTTTTGAACATAACACTTAATAAGTGATCCAGGTTGCCCTTTAAAATAAGTAGTATGGGTAAAAAGGAATGGAAGGAGAGTAACTGTAACATTTCCAAGCATTCTTGGGGCTATATTTCATGGCAGATGGCTGTAGCTTTTCAGATTTGCACCACTTTTTTTTCCACTTTTGCACTGGCTTTTAAAACTGAGTGATGTCCTGTAGTCATGATGGAAGAAATCTTGTCAGTCAGCAAGGTCTGTTTCTTTAGCTTATTTTCAGACAGGGCATGTGCAGGAAAAAAATATTATAATTTGGGTGCTTAGGTAACAGAAGCTCGTGAATTACTGTGTAAAGCTGAATATATTCTCTCCATCCTGTGGGAGAATGATAGCTCCTTAGGCCCTTCTGAGGGAGAGAGGCGGATACAGCATATCATGTATAAGATAAAAACACCTACCACCTACATGCGGAGATGTTTTGCTAGGTAGATGTGTCTGCCGATCCCTGCCTGCAGGACTTCACAATGTGAAGAGAGAAGATAAAGCTGGTTCCCATTTGTGCATGGAAGTCTCAAGTGTCAATTAACTACGTGTCCCATAACTTGAGCCACTGTACTGGCCTGTCCCCACATTTGCTAAAATTATACATGGAGGTTTCAAGGACTGTGAGCTGTTTATAAGGAGTTTATTTGAAGATCTGAGCGAACCTGAGGTTTCAAATACTGTTGGGGATTTGGGGACTCCAATAGGTTTTGAATTAAATGCAGAAAGTAAATTGTTTTTACTGGTAAAATTTTGTGCAGAATTAATTGCTTTTAAACTTCTGCAAGTAGACAAATGACAGTTTCAGCTGTTACTTGCTATGAAATGCAAGAGATGCTGAAACCCCAGACTCACTGAGACACAAAACAACTGAAACAAAGAAGAAAATTATACACCAGTGTCTATGTGTAGAAAACATGAAAATTTACATAGCAATTAGCAACCACAGATGCTAGTGAAATAACAACTGCAATAGGAGAAATGTAACTCAAATTTAGAAAAAAAGGTTCTGGTACATCATTCAGTGAAATGTGGACTTTCAGGGACTTAAGCCCCCAAAGTTCTTGTCCTGCTGCCAACTAGCTGTTACCTTCTGTCTCTCTGTTGTGGTATAGTTGAGCAACACTTTCCCATTGGGATGTTATGGCTTCTCTCCAATTTCTGAAGCTGACGTATTAGACATGGTCTATTGGCTTGGAAGATAGGCATGCATATTTTCTCAGCCCCTGAAGTAGATAAACCCCTGTAATATTGCACAAAGGCAGGGCAAATTTGCCTCTTGCTGAAATGAGAAGTAGGAGTGGGGATGGGGAAGTTAATGATATGCAAGCTTATTTTTGCATTCATATCTATCCTCTGACTTACACATTTATATGCTTTCCCTCAGCAGCAATAAATAATGCATTCTGGGATGCCACAAAAGAGCTCATGTTAACCTTGGTTGGTTAGCTGTTTGTAGTTTATAAATCCTAGTGTAAACAAAACTTTTAATTTATGTATTTGACATGAATTTTGACCATAGGACTTCTTTCAGAAGTAAGTTAATATTTAGTTAGTCTTTGTGACTTTATATAGATTTTATGTATCTTTAACAGTTTGGGGAATTATGGCCATCTCTGCTTGATAGAATGTTTACAAGTTTGCTTCCTGTGCCTCTGAATATTTGAGGAAGCACT
Organism: Nycticorax nycticorax; assembly: GCA_023375905.1. Lineage (NCBI taxonomy): Eukaryota > Metazoa > Chordata > Aves > Pelecaniformes > Ardeidae > Nycticorax > Nycticorax nycticorax. The sequence continues at coordinate 1,056,502 of JAKFQP010000130.1, forward strand.
ATTATTCCTTACAGGCAATGGCAAGTTCACAAACACCATGTTGTATCTTTATGGTAACACAAAAGGATCTGAGAAATGAGAAGAAAGGCCTTTTTCCCCACTCTTCTTCTTTTGTCTATTTTTTTTTAATTGCTGCATCTCATTAGTAGTTGGTACAGGAAGACTTAATGACATGACTGATATGACAGATTAAAACCTATGAGCTATTTCTTTCCTCCCACTGGTTAGGACCGAATAGCATAAAATTGTAGGAGCCTGACTAGTTCAGAACCTGCTCAAGGTTTTTATTTGGTGTTATTTTTATTGGCTCTTCATAATTTCTTTTTTTATCTTTTTTTTTTCTTTTTTTTTTTTCACAGAGCAGGAATTGTAGAGGCAGGAAAGAAATTCTGTTTCTGGCAATGAGGATTTCCCCATGGCACAGTCAAACACCCCAGGACATAGCTAGGAATGGCAGAAGAAGAGCTGATCTGACAGATTCTAGGTGCAAGAAAGAGGTACCCTCACATTTACAAACTTACAGAATATGTGAGGAATCATGTCAGGGGCTATATAACAGTATTTTCCATGAGGAAATAGATTTTGTTCTTATGCTGAGAGGCATATCTTACTTTGTACAGAACTCTCTTAGGTATGAATGCGACTGCTCAAAGTAAAGTATCGCCTAGTAGGAGAGCGCATTTTGTTATACACAACCTGGAACCTTGAGAAAATCTGGTTTGGTTTGTTTCCTTGTTACTTCTGTTACTTTAAAAATGTAGAATTATCACAGGACTTCTGCTCTCTAGAGCTTTACTACAGAGAATAAAGCAAGGATCTACTCATTGCTTAGGAATGTTAACCCTGCTCTACTCCCAGGAGAGAGGTGCTGCTGGTGACATTTAAGCTGCAGTCCCTAAAGGAAATATCAGTTTGTGCATAGGTAGAAAGCAAAGGTGTCTGAAAATGGAGCAAAGCAAAAAGAAGGAATATTGGCATCCTCACAGAAGAACACAGTCAGAAGAAAAAATAGACATGATGAATGAGAGGCAAGCTGTAGCTGGGCAGGATGGCAAGTAAACTGGATTTTGAAGGGCATGAGCATGTGTATACATGTACATGTGTGGTCATGCTTGAGCATGTGTATGCCATGTGCATGTGTGGTCATGCTTGTGAGGGGAGACTTTATCACCCTCTACAACTGCCTGACAAGACGTTGTAGCGAGGTGGGTGTTGGTCTCTTCTCCCAAGTAACTAGCAATAGGATGAGAGGAAATGGCCTCAAGTTGTGCCAGGGGACGTTTGGATATTAGGAAAAATTTCTTTACTGAAAGAGTGGTCAAGCCTTGGACCAGGCTGCCCAGAGAGGTGGTGGAGTCACCATCACTGGAGATGTTCAAAAAACATGTAGATGTGGCACTTTGGGACAAGGTTTTGTAGGCATCGTGGTGTTAGTTTGACAGTTGGACTTGATGATCTTGGAGGTAATTTCCAATCTGAATGATTCTATGATTTTTTATTCAGTTTGTGCAGTTTGTCATTGGGTCTTCAACATGAGACTGACATTTTGCAGTGTGTCACAGTTTGTAGGGGAAGGTAGTAAGTTTTGATAGCCCACCTGGCAAAGCTGGGAAATAAACAAGCCTCCAGGCACACTAGTCTGTTAAGTCTTCCATCACCAGTATGTCTACAAGATCCTATTTTGTTTAATTCTAGAAAACCAGGAAATGTGATTTACCAACTATTATTTAAAACAAAACAGCCACAACATATATATTTGTATTTGAAACAATCTACAGAGTGTCAGCACGCAATTTGTTGCTTAAAATGTACTAAAGATATTGAAAGAAAGGTATTTAAAAGAAATAACTCATACAAAACTGCTACACAAAGGATGGTATCTCTAGAAGGTGGTTGTCTGCAGCTCTGTGGGAATTTTTGTCTACATTTCTTCTGCTGATGTCTTTAATATAAACAATATAAGTTTATTTAAAACACACTTATTTTTATTTCAGAGAAGGCAGAAAAAGTGATACATATATGTATTTTTGGATGATAATGGCTGTCAAAGGCTCCACACTAGATATTACAAAAGAGTTTTATGCTACTTGCTGAAGAGCCTATGTCAAAAGTTCCTTTACAGACCCAGATCATGCAATAAGGGTTTTTTAGATATCTGCCTCTGTGATGCTGACTGAACAAGAGGAAAACCTTGGTAGGATCTCCCCCCCCACCCAAGCTCCCATTTATACAACCAGACTTGTCAGCAATAGTATGACTTTGCTTTTATACAATAAAATTTTAGCTGCGGATTTCAGATGTGCAACCATGCACAGTATTCTTGAACGTATTGGACAGACGGAAAAACTAAAGTAGTTGGATAGTGACTTATCCAAGGTCAGCAGAAGCACTTAAAAAAAATGTGTATTTCCCACCAGTATTTGTAACCTGTTTTGTCTCAAAATGGAGATGAGTCTCATATTACAGAACTGAGATCCTGACAATTAGTGAATCATGTAAAGTACATTATTAATACAGAAGAATCAAGCTGCTTTTGTCTACATATTATTTTGAATCTGCTTCCTTTCTTTTCTTAAGACTTCATATTTCAAGTTATTTTTTGCTTTAAACATTACTACTTCAAGCCCACCCCCCTGAAAATTGTTGATATGAAAAATAAACCATTCTTGTGAAAATTGGGAATTAAAGGAACAGGTGTAAGGGACTAGAAACTTGTCTCAACATTGGTGGCAGGCAAGCTTAACAACTACCGGAGCCTAATCACCACGGCAACTGAGTGGGGCAGTTTAATCACCAAGGCAGCCCATTGAGTCCCACCCCACCGGAATGGCCTAATCACCATGGCAACTGAGCGGGGCAGTTTCAGGCCATTGACTCCCACCCCACCGGAATGTGTGTCCCGTTGTCTTGGAGTACACGTCCTCTGCGCATGCGCCCGGGCCCAGAGTCGGCTGACAATGGGGAGGGGGCTCGGACCCCCTAGAACTTTCGAGCATCCTCTAGTGACGGTACTGGGCATGCGCCCCACTGCCAAGTGCGAGGCGTGGGTACGCAAAACAGTCATTGACTATGCAAAAGTACAACCCTATGAAAGGGGAGCCAGCGGAGACCATGAGAGCGTCCAGGAACATCTGCCCTCCACCAGATTCAAAGGCACATCAGGCACATCGGATTGCTCGGGCCGCACCAGCCGCACGGACCGCGCGGACCCCTCACAACACTCCCATGCCGTTTGTTTCTCCCCCTCTCTCTCCCTTTCTCACTTGTCCTCTCGTTCTCTGCTCTTCTCTTGCGCATTTGTTGTTGGCCAAATAAAGAGACTTGGCACTTGACTCCATTTTGAGTCTTAATTCTGTTCCCGAGAATGTGAAAGGAACCTAGTCACGACAAAACATTGGAGTTAATCAGAAGTTAAGCCCAGCTGCCCCCAACCTCCCAGAATTATCTGAGGTCGGTTGGAAAGCAAGGTGGTTTAACCTCTGCTAAATTGTTCAACCTAACAGTGGATCGTGACAACAGGTGAGCTATCTGAGAACTATAGAGTGATTTGGGATAATTCTGTTGAAACCTGACAGATTTTTTTCTCCCGCAAGCTGATGTATTGTCACCAAAGTCCAATCAGCTTTTAGTTTTTAGGGTCACATCCTTCATCCATGTAAATTTGTGCAGCTCCACTGACACTGATAGAGCTAAGCTGATACTGTATTGCCTTAGGATCTGGGACAACCAAGTTTGTGACAAAAGTAAACTATGTCTCAGAAACTGAAAATTGGCAGGATGTAGCCTTTGACAGAGTACACTTAAGAAAGCAATGAGAACCTCAGCATGTACACACACTCAAATGGATATCTGGAAGCAAAATCAAACCTTCAAAAACTATGAAAATTCTGAATTAAGTCCATCTGAAGAACTTTATTGTGGCTTCCTTGGCATATGCATGTGATGCAAATTAAAACGTTGTGTTATCCCCAGCCACTTGCTCACTGCTACAGAACAAATGATAGTAAAAAGCTCTGGGCTACTCTGCTGCATTTTGTTCTTTTCTTCTTCAGTGTGTGGTCCAAGTCTTGTTTTTGACACATTGTTCAGATGCTTCCCTGAGATAATTTCTTCCTCATACCTGAGTGCTTCAGTGATGAGTAGTCCATTTATCTTCACAGTGCCCTTGGGAGGTGAGATGGTGCTACAGCCATTTCAGGTTCCCCATCTGAGAGCAGAGACCTGGGGTTTTTTCCTCTCTTTTCACAGCACTTTCACATTGTTTAGCATTGTTATCTCTATTTAACTTCAGTTCAAAGGTGAGTGATTGGCCAGACCTCAAAATGGGATCTTGTTAATTCATACTGTGCATTAGAAAACTAGGAAGGCAGATGCAGTGGTCACTGTGAACCATTGGTTGAAATAACTTGGTCAATGTTGCTGAAGAAATCTGGAGGGGAGGGAGAGGGAAAGACAATTCTGCGCAGCAGCATCCTGCTGTCTTCACTGTGAATGAAACTGTGTTCCCCTTCACTGGCTAGTAACCATGGTGCTGCTTTCCAAAAGAAAAAATACTCAGTAAAAGTTTAACTGTATCCAGATGAGAGGTTCATATCTTATACAAGAGAGATCAAATGCCTGTTGTGGATGCCACTGACAGCTTAGCTGCAGGAAGCATATAAAATGGGTATCAGGAGTAAAGTGGCACTTACTCGTACCTTGGTTTTGGTTTCAGCTACCTTTCCTATTATAAGAAGTAGCTGTATTGGATCCCTTTTGAAACAGCACATGGGATGGGTTGGTCAAGGTCATGGTGTCCATCACTCTGCTGGGTTCCCAGAAGCAATATGAGAGGGAAGGGTTTGCATATGCACGTGGAGGCTGTCACAGGAGATGTTGACCAACTAGTGCTGGTCCATAAATTGGCCAGGTCCTGGGCTCAAGGTCAGGCAAGACTTTCTTTCTGAAAGCTGCCTTTAACATTTGACTGAGAGCTCCCATGGTTGTTGGAGCACACTCCCCTCCCAGGTGTAGACAAGGCACATCTGTTGCAATTAAATCAACAGGACTGCATCAGGAAAAGTAAGGGGAAAAAAATATGCAGTCCAGTACTTATAAACTTATTATCTTACAACAGAGGTTTTTCAACAGCAAACATAAAGGGAGAAGGGGTGAGAACTATTGTAGCAGATAAGATTACTCTAATTAAATTTAATTAATATACCCTTGCACTGCAGTATTTAAAATTCAGACTAATTTAATAAATACATTAATCATACTGGTTAAATGGAAATGAATAGGTAATTCAGTATGCCCTTCAATTTCAAGAAAAGTATTAAATCTTTTACCAAATTATGTACCTAAGATAGAGGAGACAGGGGAAAAAATATGACAGTTGTCAACATTTCTGTTCTCTCAGAGGTCCTCATGGTTAAGAATTGCTTTTCTAGAGCAGTGTTACTCAACTTTTTATTACTGAAGGACCACTTCACCTTTAAAAAACAATCCATAGAACTTCTCCCCAGTGTTGTTTGGTAGTTAGAAGGGAACATGACATGCCACAGAAGAACTGCTTGCAGAGGGAAAGCCAGCAGCAGAGCTCTGAGAGATGAGGACTTGCAGAGTGCTCTCAGCTCCAGGGATCAGAGTCAGGAAAGGAGACCAAGAGCGTTCTGCTTGTGTTTATTGTTTGTCCTGAATCTATAAAAGATCTGGGTTTCTGTTACCTCTAGGATCAGAATTCCCACAGAGAACACAAAATGTGGTGAGTGAATGAATAATAGGAAAATGTGAAAAACACGAAAAAAAACTTCTGTGACTGTACCAGAAACAATTACTTGACTATGTTTTTATATAAACACATGCTTACATATATAAAATCTTTACTTGGAGAATTTGTGGATCTGAGCTGAGCTTTCTAAAAAGACATATAACTCATGAGGCTCTGTAACACTATTTTTAATTTTTTTTTTCCCTGTGGTCAGCTTATTCTAAGGGTAGGGCCAGAAATCTGCCATCTTCTCCTTATGTCAAATAAAAGGAATTGAATTGGAAATAACTATTACCTCTCCCTTTGTAACTCTTTATTATTCCAAATATGTTTTAGGCTCCTAGAATAGCCTACCTTCTTAAGAAATATGTGGTAAGCATAGATCAGTCAGATGTCCAGGTTTTCTTCTTCAGAGTAGAGATGACTCGTAGGTCATGGCAGACTTCAGCTGCATAAAAGGAGTAAAGACTTTGCTTCATCTCCATATATTTCATAACCAGGTGCTACATAAAGGTAGAGTAATCTGTTGTGGAATGACTAGCTTTAAACCTGACAGGGTAGCAAAGGAAGATATTGTTCTCTCAGGATGTTACATTGAAATGAATCAGAATAACCTCAATACACAGCATGAAAGAAATGCACATCAGAGTTAGGAGTTAATTCTAAAACATTCTTGTTACCTTAAAAGGAAAAATGCTTTTGGCTTTCAGAACTCACTACAGACATAAATTTATATATACGGGTTTTCATAAGTGTGTTCACAGTCCACTTCCACCAGGATCAGATCAGGTCCCTGAGATTTATGATGGAATCATAATGTTATTGCATTAGAGATACAGATTAATTTATCATCTTGTGACTCTGGATGAAAGGAGGAAGAAATGTGGTTAATGGAGTTCTGCTCTTTCATCTGATGGAAGCCTTGAATGCAGTTACTAGAGTCTAGCAGAGATGCTATTGCCTCTAGGTAAAACTGGTTCCTGCTGCAGAGGAAGAGTATGGTATGCAGCATTGATTAAGTCTGGAACATCATCTGACAGGAGTTGATAGACATAAAGATATGCTTTTGCATCTTGAAACAGCCTCAGGTTTCTCAAAAACCAAGTCAGAGTTTAAAAATCAGGCTAAAGAAAACCATTTATTTAATGCTTATCCATAAATAGCCATTTAAATGTTTCAAAACAATTCAGTAACTCTGGAAACCAGCAGTATTGCCACTACTCTTGGGAACTGCAAACCAGCCTTAGGGAAATAAGTCTGTGATTATGAGCTCTGTCAGTGTCCTAGCACTCCCTTTGTGTAGTCTGAATGCCCGGCTGGGACTGAGGGCTCCGAGCAGGATGCAAGCTTGATGAAGAACAATAACATCACACATACAGTTCCTGTTCAGGAACCTGTGCCTCTATCAGACTACATAGAAACATTTCCAAACGTTGCCTACCATCCAATAGGCTATCCACATGACTGACCAAGGTTGGGATCCATCTCCATATTGATTGATAGGTCTATTTATAGTGAGTCTCATATGTTTTTTGTGTATATGGACATTTTTTTGCATTTATTTTCTGCAAAACATATAATTGCTTGAAATGTCCCCTTTCAAAATTGGAAGCCAGGAACTGTGGGGGAGCTGGTTTGTACTGTAATAAATAAGTCTTCTTGAACAGTGAAATGTTCTCTGTGAAACAGAATATTGAGACCTTTGTTTAGGAATGTTCTTTTCATAAATGATACATTCAACTCCCTCTGTTTATTACACATCAAATTTCATTCCTTATATAGCACAGATCTATGAAAGATATTACAGCTGTTTACTACACTAGAAAGGCACCCACTAATTATCTTTAATTAAAGCTTGTATGAAGGTCTCTGTTTTAATGTTGTATTAAAGAAATTTAAAATTAACTTCAGCTCCTAACCCCTGCAGTTTATATCAATAGCTGAACACTGCTAGGCCAACTCTTAAAAAGTAAAAAGGTTTAAAAATAATCTGTTCTGGGACTATTTAGCTTTTGTTATCTGGTTAAAAAGGAAAACCATTTGGCTTGGTCCTTCAATTTATCCTATCTCTTCCCCTAGTTTCTGGTTGGAGGTTTGTTTTTTTTTTTCCTTTTTAATCTGACAGAAGAAATCTTCTAAGAATCACATGGCATTAGTTTTTTTTTATGTACGTGCCAACTGTCATGAAAATTTTCGTAACATTGCTGAATAAGATTACTGTTGCAGCATCCCTTTTTCCCCAAATCATCGGTCAATTAGCTAGATATTATGGTAGCATCGATTAACGGCCCAAAATGGTGTACTTCTTGATTATCTTTTTAAAGGCCATGCTATACTTAAAATCCTCTTTACTTAAGCTGCTAGACTGAGGCAGAAAAACTTTTTTTTCCAGTCCTTTCGTTTCATGTGATGACTGTTTAATGACAGAAATATGAACAACTAGGTCAGTGGGGACCAGAACATAGGACTCTTCCTTTTCAAATCACTAAGTCGTACTCATGTTCGCATTTTTTTCCTGCAAGAAACCAGTATTCTTTCCTGCACCAGTGAAACTGCTTCAGTAGCAGGGATTTTTTTTTTTTTCTTTTTGTGACTAAGCAGAGCAGCAAATCACTTCTTTTCAGGGATGAAGAGAGGGAATATTATCTGACAGTCAAGAAAAGACCGTGGAAGGTGGACAAAGAAGATCAATAAAACAGAGAATGTGTCTTCTCGCTCAACAAAATGTGCAAATCTCAGAAAGAGGCAAATTGTCTTTTCCTTTCACTTGTAAATCTGTGACTGGGATGCTTCCATCAACTTCTTTCTGTTCTGCTATGGTAAAAACAGTGGGTTCCATTTTAATAATTCTTCAGAAAAAAAAAAAAAGAAAAAACCAATAAAGACTCAGCCCTTAATTTAAACAATATTTTTCTTACTTAAAACAACCTATTTTCTATGTGGCAATTACCAATCTTCTTTCTTATAAGTTACAGAAAGTACAAAGGACACAGGATTGATGATGCCTTCCCTATAGTCAAAGCTAAAGATAAAGTCAAACTTTTTCAAAGGCATTGATGTGACTCAGGACCCTCCAGTTGATTTCAAAAATAATACTGGAAAATTAAAAAAAAATAAATTCTCTCAACTTGTTATTGATTTGTCAGATTTGAGTCAAAAGCACTTAGCATACAACTCACAGCATTTAAGCTCCTACAACTTACCATGTACAAAGGTATTTTAGGTGCGTATGGGAATCCAAAATGATCTCTAAGCACTAAATCAAATACAGGTTCAAGTCTGAAGCTAGAGGGCACAGCATAACTCATATTTTTGTCATAAGAGAAGGATATGTTTTTTCCACTCATGACAAGAATAGTCTGTTTCTATGGGTTTTTGGCTTCCAGTTCCACCTTCTGGACTTGCTTTGGTGCTTTTCAGAATTTTACTGAAGACCGATTATATGTCAGAAATACATGGTAGAAAGAAAAAAAGCTGGCATAAAAATACACAACTATTAAAAAAGCAAAATCAGAACAATTAAAACAGCCCAGCTGCTCCATTTTTTTTTTTTTTTTTTTTTTTTTTGGTAATTTTTAATATTGAAGGTTGGCAATGATTATTAGATACATGTGTGTCCAATTCATGGTTTGGCAGATAGATGTTCCTTCAGGTTAAGCCCTTGCTTTACTACTAGTCAAGGGCAAGTCTGCTCAGGAGCTGCATGTGGCAAGTTGTGCACGGCTTAGCTAAGCACCAGCCAACTAATTGTGCCCTTCTGCTTGTCTTTACAGAGGTGCAGGCTGGAGTCCACACAGCCATCCCTGCTCATCACTGCAGCCACAGACACTCATACTAGTCACACCGGCATCTGACACCAGGTTGCTCCCTCCTGGAGGGCCAGGTAGACAAGCCCAGTTAGTAACGGCTTTTACTCGCCTTGACCCATCAGCAAAAGGATTATTCCTGTTGTCAGTTTTCTTAGTCTTCTGCTTCTCTCCTAGTACCAGCTGAAGATACTCCAATACCTTATTTCGCTTCTCTCTCTGATTGAGGAATTTATATTCTGTGCAACACTAAAAGAAAAAAAGAAGTCATCCTCTCAGACATAGAATTATACAATGTTTTGTAGCCTAACTTGACACTAAGTATCTTTTGCTTGGTTGCTGCATTCAGCAAAATTTCATGCTAATATTTCTATTCTGGTTGTACTTCAGAATGCGAGGGAGAATGTGTGCTGTGTGTTGTATTAGTATATATATGTATGCGTGTAGGGAAAGAATTCAATATTAAAAGGAATGCAACATGTAAGGGCTACATGTAAAATTTATGACATAGCAAGAGAAGGTGTCTGCACTTTAACCATTACACATAAGAGACCTTTACTTTTTAAACAACACTTGTAATGATAAGCCATGTAATTGGTATGCCAGTTAATAACTGCAGTGGATTATAGTGTACTTCAATCCTGGTAAAAAAAAAAAAAATCCTTACATTTGTTCCTTTCCATGGGTATTTGGCAGGGGCTGGGAGGGAGTATTGGATATGAAGTACATATGGGTCAGCAGTCCCCAGGAATGAAAACAGCTTAGGGTTTTATTAAAAACCCCATTAAAACCAATTTATTTTCCGGAGATAGATGCTCTATCAAATATTAATGAACTTCGTTATTTATTGAAGAAATAATTTCTCAAGGTTATGGGAACTAGATAGAAAACGATTATCTGAATTAGTCCTAGAAACAGAATCAAGTTCTTCTGGTGCCTTTAGGGCGCATTTCAGTTGTTGTCTGACACTCCAAGGTAAGTGGTGTTTTATGTACAACATTTGCCCTTTGATGAGCAGAGTAGTAAATGAAAAAAAAAAGGTGATAAACCCCCCCAAACATCCCAGTATTTCTCTTTTTGTGCCATGAGGACATGATCAGATCATGGTCTTTTGAGGACTAGTATTCTAGATGACTGGATTTCTGATCAATCAGGTCCCAAGTCTTTATTGTCATGTGCTTTGTGAGGTTTTTTTATACTTACGGAAAGCACAGACCATCTGTAGTCATGTAGCACTGCCGTGCACGACTTCCCAAGGGATTGCCTCAGACTATGCTGGTTGAAACCACTATGCCCCTATAGCATGGGACTATCTGCATTATTTAAACCCCACTGCCCACCGCATATTCCCTTTGTCTCCAGGAAGTGAGGGATAGAAAAAGCCACGTGCAGAAATTAAATATATGGTCCCTGAGGCTTTGAGTGGCAGGAATATAAAAACAAAATAACTGGAAGATCCAGTTATTTTATGGGAATAACATGTTAATATTTTTTACAGTTTTAGGTCTGTTATGTTTCCTTAGCTTCTTTTACAGGAGCTTTTTGAAGCCTTCCAGGATGCAAAGCCCACAGGCAGATGACTGAGTGTATTTACACAGGTTAGCAGGCGTGGCCATTTGGAAACATCCTGCACTGTGCAATCGGTGCTACGTGGGGAGGAAAAGCAATACAGCCCTCTCTGGCTTGCTCAGGCGCTCCAGAGAAGAAAAGTAACTTATTATGAGTCAGCTTTCATCAGTAGTTACAAATTTCAGGTGTTCCTAAGCTTTGATCCTGACTCAGATGCCAGCTCCTCTTGCACCTTTCTGTAGAATTCTGTCCACTTCTACTTCTCCAATTGTATAACAAAATCAAAAACATTTGCTGGCTTCAGGCAGTAGGAAGACAAATTAGCTGATATTTTTGAAATGTTTTCCAAAGCATTATGCTCACATAAGACGTATCTTTTGTGATTGCTAAGTATTCAGCACATGTCCACATTGTTACAGGAACAGTATTATAGGTATTTGGTTAATGGTGGCGTGGGGTAAAAATAGTTTAGCAGATGTGTCAAGGAGGAAATGAATAGCATCCCATTAAATCGTGCACTAACAGAATGGAAGAGCCTAGTAGTCATCAATTTTTTTGGTGGATTTTTGCCCTGTAAAACACATCATGCTGCTTACTGAAAGTAAATAGAGCTGCATTTCTCCAGTAAGCATATGTGTATCTCTCACAGAGAAGATATACCAGTGCACTGACAGAGGATTATTCCCTAAAAACCCAGGAGATTATTTTGGTATAGTTCCTCTTTTCTATTAAGCACAATAATTAATAAAGTACCTAGACTGACATAACAACTCTCAACATCTGTTCTCTAACCTCTACAGAGCAGTAAAACATGCATTACACTAAAGTTTGGTATTATCATCAACACCTGCAGTTCCCTATTTTTTTTGTAACATAAAAAGCCAGCAACCAGAAAGTAATTAGAAATGCAAATAGAAAACTGAGTGATACCCTGTTGGTAGATGACTAATACAGGACAAATCATCAATTTGCCTGTGTTTTGGAAAAATTAGGACAAATGCTGGGGTAGGGGGGAGGGAAGAGAAAAGAGCAGGAGCAGAGAAAGAGAATTTAAAAAAATTGTTAATGTCCTAAAATCCCTTTTTTTTTTTTTCACCAAAATGTCAATGCTTGCTTTGAACTACTCAGTGGCTCAGCTCCAAATTTCAGAAATTCATTTTCTTCTTTATAGTGATGTAAATCGATTTTTACTTAAAAGTATTCTTTCTTAAACTACTCCTCAAATTAGTATCTGAAAAATAATGAAAAAAATCTGGTCAAAATTAGTATGACTTTTTAATTTGTTTGTTTGTTTGTTTTTGGAAAAAGCCAAGCCTTTAGGCTGTAGGTCTTCTTCTATTTCAGTAACATCACTAACTACAGAATCAGCATTACATAAACTCAATTTTTTCTTTCAGTTAAAATGTGTAAGATTATTTTAGTTTCAATTAATGTATATCTTGGATTGCCATTTTAGTAAAAAATCATGTATTGTGACTGTAATAAATCTCATTAGAGATGACAAATTAAACATACATGTATAAATATGTAAAAGATATTAAATATATATACTTTTAAGCATACAAATAATCTATGGTAGAAACATATTACTGAAATCTGCATAACTGTATCAGATGAGAGATAAAAACATTGTTTGGACTCTGAACTTGTCTGACTGGGTGACTGTATTTGACTGGATCTTGTCTCACCTGGGTGTTTGTGCATTATCTTTTTTCATATGCTCAGTGTCAAAGGCATGACCAGAGACAGCAGCAAATTTTTTGACTGTTAGGGATTTTGTTTACTTTGTTTGCTCATCTGTTTGCTTTTTGCACATTTCTGCCGTTTGACCATTTCTTCTGCAGCAACTGATCACCATAGCATCCATCCATATCTCAGATAATTAGTTGCCTATTTCATATTACCGACACTTCAGCTGTAGTGAAAGAACAGAACATATCTCAAAACTAGGGTTTGGAATAATTTTTTTTTTTCCCAACATGATATATATCTGGAGGCAGATGAAGAGAATATGCTTACAAAGTACATTTTTATTGGGAAGTAATGCATAGATCCATGTACAAAAGGAATTCCGTGTTTCTTAGTGGAGACATGTTTGACAAAAGCTGTCTCCTTGCTGAAAGCCAAAAATTTTGTGTTTTAGAATTTGTTTCTGATTTTTTTAGACCAATCTCCTGAACAGATAGGGTAGACTTTAAAAGCACTGGTGTTCCCTTGGAATGAAACAGCTCAAAATCTACAGAAATAATGGGATTGTAACTGGAATCAAAACAGGAGCTGATGTGACAGTTTTGCTAAGGTATGGGATCTTTTTTATCATGATACACTTTTGAGCTATTTCTTTTCTATGTGAGGAACCCACATTTCATAAACAAAGAATCCATTCAAAGGCAGAGTTAGAAGTGATCAAAGATGCTGTGCTATTGTAATGAATAGTGATGTGATAGTGTTACTACAGCACAAGTACCTCGCTCCAAGGTCTTGTCAATGATAAGAGGTCTAACTTTTTCACCTCTGCAGTGGTTAACACGAAAAATCCATCAAATTAACATTGTACAAGTTATCTTTGTTTTGTTCACATCAGTCATACAACAATGAGCATGATTCTGTATTTGGATTATTATAATGACTTAATCGTGTGTTGATGTCATATTGAAAGTTTCTGCATGTGTACTAGGATTTGTTCCATTAGTTTCCGGTGTTCCAGCTGATTTTTGTTGTTGTTGTTAAGTGGGATTTGTAACCAGAGTGTCTGAAAGGTTGTTTCTCACTTGTGGCTATAGACCAACTTGCACCATGTTCTGAACTTTACTGACAGTGTATGACAATAAACAGAACTATTCCAGAGAGTTGCAGCTGTCAGCTGCCATTGGACTTTACCTGTACTTGCAAACAGTAGATGACATAGTTACCCTTACAGCACAAATGCCAGTATAAAGAGGCAAGGATAAAAAACAAAAATCCAACATCTGAAATGTCTTTTTTTCAGGTGTTAAAAGTAAAAGAATATGTTAGGTACTGAGAAAATAAAGTATTTCATAGGTACTGTAGAGACAGTGCGTATGAACATACTTCAAAGAAGAAAAACACATACAGCTCTAATGTTTGATTAATCATGTTTGATTAATACTCAGGTCTTGGTATTATTTAATCATACTGTGACTCTGAAGTTCTAAAAATGCTTTTAATTTTCACATTATGCAGGCTTGCAACTGTGTTACACTGTTCAAAACAAACTTTTCATATGTGAGCTCCTTGACACAGCTCTGCTCAGGGTTGAGATGCTGGTTTAAGAGTTATGCAAATTATAGCTTCTTACCAATGAAAGCACCCCTGGATTTACTTGGATCAAGACTGCGACTCCTCTGGTCTGAAATTTTATAAAAAACTACTTAATATTCTACAATTTCTCTGTTGTATGCAATTATGCAATAATTTTGAAATGAATACTGAGAAGTAGACCTATGTTTGTGCATGCCCAGGGTTAGTTTCTGAATGGACTTTTCAGCCTGCAATTAGTTCTCTGTGTGAGTTTAATCATGTACCTATGTCTTCACCATTATTGATGAAATCATTGATTGAAGCAATTTGTTATGTTCACCTAGCTCCAAGCATTTGCCATAACAAACCCTGTAAGGCTGATGATATAAGTGCCAGCTAAACTAGAGTACCTGGACATAGAACTGTGTTCAATACTCTGGTTTTGTTGGGTTTTTTTTCATTCTACAGAGAAGACTCTTTCTGGTTGGTTCTATCAGGAGCAACTTGCTGAAGATTAACTTTGCAAAGGTACTGAAGGTCTTTGCGATAGTGACCTTTTTATTAACTGGGGAAAAAAAAAAAGAAAGTCTTATTATTGTAGCACCTGATATTTTTAATTCTGTCTTAGACCTGATGCCACAAAACATTTATCCTGATTTGAATAGTACCTACTGAAAGGACTGAGGATGTTGTTTCTCACCAGGAAGAGAGAAATTTGCATAATACAAGAGATGTATTCTAGCTGGGGATGAAGGAAGCAGATGAAATTATAAGAACGATATTATCAATTTAAAATGAATATGCTTTCCCCCCATTTTTAATGAAAAAAAAATCTAGGACTGAAGTCTTTTTGGTGCTGTTTTTTTGTATTTGTTTTAACATTGAAACAAATGGCAGCACACAAACAGCATTGCAGAAAGAAAGTCATTGCAAGGATGTAACTTCACTTCAGTCACTATGTTCCCTCTTCATGCAGCTGTGGCTTTGTAGTACTGACTTTTCTTTCTTTGCACTGCACTGTTGAGATGAAGACCTACAAGACATGGTTGCTAGGAGCAACTCATTGCAGTAATGTTTATAGCAGAACTAGCAAAATTAATTACTATTTCAGAGGAATGTCTTTAAATGTCAAGGGCACTTTGATATGATTGTGGGGTCTCAAGTACATGACAGTATCATAAAATCATGTGGAGTTTTCATTCTAAGCTTTTTATTTTTCCTTCAGCACTGCACTGGGTCTGGCTGGGATGGAGTTAATTTCCTTCATAGCAGCCTGTGTGATGCTGTGTTTTGGATTAGTGACTGAAACAGTGTTGATAACACACTGAAGTCTATTGCTGAACGGTGCATGCACAGTGTTGAGATTTTCTTTTTCCACATACTGCATGCACAGCAAACAGGCTGGGGGAACACAATAGGTTGGGAGGGAATGCAGCTGGGACAGCTCACCCCGACTGACTAAAGGGATCCTCCATACCATATGATATCATGAAATGTATGTTAAGCTAATCAGTAAGAAAGAGAATGTACATTTTATTAAATAGCTTTGTTTTGTACAGTTGAGTCTGCTGTGTGTTCTTTAAGTCTGTAAACTTTCACACAGTGTTAACATTTGTTCTGCTCCAAACAAAATCTTCTCTCCAACATCCAAGATCAGGTAGGGGAATGAATATCTTAATGTTTAGTTATAACAATGTACTGGGCCTGGTAAGGATAGAATTAATTTTCTTCATTGCACCTCATACGGTTCTGTGTTTTAGATTTTTGACCAAACCATACTGATAACACAGTAATATTATAGCTTTTGCTGGCAGTGTTTGCATCAAGGCCTTCTCTATTTCTTACTCTGCCCCACCAGTGAAGAGATTGAGGGTTGTGTGATAGACTGGGAGGGGACACAACTGGACAAATGACCTAAAGAGGTGTTCCATAATGTAAGGTCACGCTTAGCAAAAAAAGGGAGAAGAGGGGGCTTTAGGGGTATTAGCCATCTATGCTCCATCTGGACATCAGCCTATCCATGGGAAGTGGTGAGTGATTGCTTTTGCATCCCTTGTTTTCTTTTGTTTTCTTCTCTCTTCTTCCACTTACCCATCACTTATTAAAAAACTTTGTTTGTATGTGTCCTGGTTTCGGCTGGGATAATTTTCTTCATAGTAGATGGCGTAGTGATGTATTTGGGATTTAGGATGAGAATAATGTTCATAACATCCTGATGGTTTAGTTGTGGCTGAGTAGTGCTTACACCAGTCAAGGGCGTTTTCAGCTTCCCAGGGGCATGACAAGCTGGGAGGGGGCACAGCCAGGACAGCTGACCCCAACTGGCCACAGGGCTATTCCATACCGTATGATGTCATGCTTGGTGGTAGTTTGCCAGGGGAGAGTGATCACTGATGGGGACGGGCTGGGCATCGGTCAGTGGGTGGTGAGCAATTGCATTGTGCGCAACTTGTTTTGTATGTTCTGTGTATTCTCTTACCATTATTATTGTTATTGTTATTCTTAATGTTATTCTAATTATTTTCCTCTGCTGTTCTATTAAACTGTCTTTATCTCAACCCATGGGTTTTACTTTTTTTTCCTGATTCTTTCCCCTATCCCTCAGTGGGATGGGGGGGTAAACAAGCAGCTGGGTGGTGTTCAGCTGCATGCCAGGGTAAACCACAACAGTTTGGTTTTTTGTTTCTTTTATGCTAACTTGCTTTTATTTGTCCTTTCCTCTTTCCCATCCCCCTGGGGATGGAGGGAGACATGAGCCAGTGCCTGTGTAATGCTTAGCTACCCACTCAGGTTTACTCACAACAAAAAGTGATTCTTAAAAAGCTAAATATTGTATGAGCGAGCCTTGACTTAAACACAAAACTGAAATTTATGAAAATGAGTGGGTGTTCCCATAAAGTTTTGAAAAATAAAACAAACCAAAAACCAACAAAACAAACAACAAAAAAGCAAATAATTTCTTTAATTCTACAGCTGATCAGAATTGTACAGTCAGGACTACTTGACCCATATTTATAACTGCATAGAAAAATGTATTTACAGGAAGATAAAACCAATTCAAAATAGGCAAAGAAACAGACATCCCAGAGGAAATAATTTGGCTGTTGCCCACTCTAGAAAGGATGATTAATGAGTATCTATGTCTGCTTCCAAAAACTGGCCATTGATCTGCAGGTCTACAAATTTTACAGAATTTTTTATCCTTTCTTTCAATTTGAGAATTCTAGATTCATAAATCTCTTGAAATAGTCTACAAATGCACACTAGCATACTGCTTTTCTGGAATACTCCTCTATTTAATTCATCTTTTTTTCTTCCTCTAGCATCGTCATTATTGCTGTACATACTAGAAATCCATGGAAGGAACTAAAGTACCATCAGATTTACAAGTGAACTGGTGACTACCAGGAAATGCAGTAGTAGTTGGCAGAATGATAAATAGGCAATGTTTTTAGGAAAATTGGGGGATTTTAGGTTAATGTTTTTAGGAAAAAACATTTAGATTAATTCTTAATGATCAAACCAAATTAATTTTCCTAAAAAAATAAAAATATTGGGTTGTCATTGCTGACAAAGTGGGTGGTAAGAAAACCTTGTGGAATTGTGAAGCTCAGTTGGACATTAGAAGCATCTCAGCTTAGGCTGATAGAGCTGATTTCCAGGCTTACTGTAGGTGCAGACACTTGAGTAAACGTCTAGAGACACAGCCTACAAATGTTAAATGGCTTTTACAAGCCAGTATATACAGATCTATTCAGGTCACAGATGGCTACTTTTGCTCAGACTGGGAGACAAACACTTGGGCTAGAGATTCAAGAGTATTAAAAAGCAGCTGTTTCAAATCCTTCTTAACTAAGACAGCATATTGACTGAAAAAATAAATGGAGCTGTAGGAATGAAAGGGTCTGGACCAAAGTCTTTCAAGGATCTAAAGAAAAAATAGAAATGGTCAGGGATATCAGTATAGTTTTCAGTGGCTCCCATGTTGCCTCTTCAGAACTTTCCTGCCCTTTTATCACCTGGAATAAGGAGTTTCTTCCGGGAAGACTGAGACACAGCAGCAGTGTAAGCTTCAGAGACTCACCAGATGTGGGATTTGTTCTCTGACCAAGTGAGAAGCTTGCCTCTTTCCACAGGTAAAGCACTTTTCATGACTGAATTTGCCAGTGCTTCTCTGCATCATAATTATCTTTTCCTCTCATGTAGCTTTTGTTATCTTTTCTACCCCATATTGCCATAGGCTGTGGCCTAACTTTGGTTTCAAGGCTTAGTTCTTGCTTGCTACACTGTTTCTTGGTCCCACATGTTCAAGGTAACTTTCCTGATTTTTCGGTTGTTTTTGTTTCTTCTTGCTATGTTTTTGAGTATTAGTCCTGCAAACCTGAGTGCAATTCTAATTTCAACTGAACAGTCCTTTTGCAGTTTAAATTCTGTGTTTAGGCACTTTAGTTAGGTGGGGGCTCTAAGTTTTGCTGTTATTACCTTCCTCTTATTTTTCCTGTGTGATATGTTCTGCTTTTCTGTTTTGAATAAATAGTTTCCACTGGTGGCCTCTCAAAGCACTTTTGTGCCTGAGTCCACTTGTGGCAGTCAGACTGAGGAGAAACAGGATACAAAATTCATCACAATTCCAGATTATTTCCCTTCAAAGCCAGGGTGATCCAAACAAACATGTTCTTGAAAAAGTTTAAAAAAAAACCCCAAACCCACAACAAAACCAAACCCTGCCCAATCACCTTCTTTCTTTCTTTATTGCTGCTAGATTAATAATTTGCATTTAAAAAAATCGCAGTTTTATCTGTTCTTAGGTTTAATTATGAAAGCTGTGTACTCAGGATGTTGCATGAGTTGCCCAGCCTCATAAGTGAAGAAAAGGGCGAAGTACATGAATTTTTTTCACTTCAAATTTTGTAGATTATGTTACATGGTTTTCCAGATTCTCCACTGTTTGATGTCCTGGCATGTATTCAGACTTCCCCTTCTGACAAGACAACAATTTAAGTATTCAAAGATGTGTACCTTCTGCATGCCAAAACACAGTATTGCTGTGCCAGATCTTGGAGTAAATGGCAGAGATGTTTTTGCTGATTCATTTACATTGCTTAAACCTCAAAGAACATTTTGCTTTGAAACAGGAATCTGTGTTATGTATCCTCAGAGCTGTGTCCCAGATAATCTTACTGATGAATAACTGCTACCAGTGGAGAAAACAAAGGTGACATTATTGTGATTGTTCTGAGAAAAAGTGTCCATGTAAGAATGGAAATAAAAGCACAAAAGCTGAAAATTTGGTCTTCAAATATTTTATCAGAGACTGTGGTGATGTCCTGGTTTCATCTGGCATAGAGTTAGTTTTCTTCCTAGTAGCTGGTGGCACAGTGCTGTGTTTTGGATTTAGGATGAGAATAATGTCGGTAACAACCTGATGGTTTAGTTGTTGCTGAGCAGGGCTTACGCTAGTCAAGGATGTTTTCAGCTTCCCCTGCTCTGTCAGGGGCACAAGGAGCTGGGAGGGTGCACAGCCAGGACAGCTGACCCAAAATGGCCAAAGGGCTATTCCAGACCATGTGACATCATGACATCATGCTCCGTATATGAACTGTGGGGAGTTAGGGGAGGGAGGCAGCATCAACTGCCTGGGGACTGATGGGGCATCGGTTGGCGAGAGGTGAGCAATTACACTGTGCACCACTTGTTTTGTATATTATTTTTATTATTATTTTCTCTTCCTTTGCTGTCCTGTTAAACTGTGTTTATGTCAACCCCTAGGTTTTACTTTCCACCCCCCACCCCCCCCAGTCTCCCCACAAGTGTGGGGGAGGAGGGTGAGCAAGTGGCTGTGTGGTACTTAACTGCTGACTGAAGTTAAACAATGACAGAAGAAAAAAAAATGCTATATTTTCTCGTACACGTGCCTTGTTTTGAAACTAGACATCTATTAGTGTTGCATATTTGTGAGAACCAGAGGCTTTGTCTGCAAATTGGAGCATGCGTGACTAAAGGTTAGGTTAAACAAACATAAGTTGTTAAGAGAAAGTAAGATAAACATGAAAAGAACAGAAATCTTAGCTCTTGTATAAAAAAAAGTATTTTTCTGGAAGTGAAAGAACCAAGAAATTGGTTTTAGAAGTCTTATATTAATGACAAAACTCAGATGGATAACTGATATAACAAAGTGTCGCATGACAGAATATTACAAAACCAGCCCATCTTAGAGTATTTGCAGATTTCCAAAAGCTACAGGATTAACTGTTAAGGCAGAATGCTCCTGTGGTTTTTGAGCCCTAGAGTGGTACCAGTGGTGATGGCCATGAGAGATGATCTCCTTCGGGCCTACTTACGAGTGTATGGTGACTGTCTTCTTTCACTTCTCCATTGTACATTAAATGCTGAGAGTGTTAAAATGTGTGCCTGAAAGTCTTAAAATTTTGGCTCATGAGAAATTGGGGATTGTGGAAGCTCAGTAAATAAAATAAGAATAGAACAGTGGATTTTTGCCTGTATAGGCAAGTTCTTCTTCAAGTTTTGATAATCTCTTTATACTATTGCTCTGTCTTTGACATCCAGAGGCGGTAGTTCCTGTCTCCTACTCTTTTGTCTCTATAGATTTTAGGCTCTCTGGTAGGCCCTGTCTTTTACACAATTTCTTTCACATATACTTGAATATATCTGTGGCACAAATACTTTGTGTTCCCATTAATATATTTTATCAGTATCTATTATTAAATACCTCTTATTCTATGTAGAGAATGGACAGGGGGCATATCATTAACCTTCACCCACCTTGTATATTAAGCAGAATATACCTAAGAAAGGGATAGAGGGCACCCAGGTGTGGTTACATAACCCCCCACCACTTGCACAAAACTGATAACCAAGAGAAAACCAACAATATCTAACATCCCAGTCATTTTTAGTTTTTAATTTACAGTGTTCATCAGGATGGTGATGTTTTGCTTTTCTGCTACAGGGCATAATAAACCACAGAAATACAGTAGCCACACAGGCAGGCCACTTGGGAGGCATACAGGAATGCTGCCAGAGCATGCAGGGAAGCAACTAGAAAGGCCAAGGTTCACCTGGAACTAAGTCTGGTGAAGGATATCAAAGATAACAAGAAGGGCTTCTTCAAGTCTGTCAGCAGCAAACAGAAGACTAGGGGAAATGTGGGACCGCTGCTGAACGAAATGGGTGCCCTGGTGACAGAAGATACAGAGAAGGCGGAACTACTGAATGCCTTCTTTGCTTCAGTCTTCACTGCCAAGGCTGGCCCTCAAGCTTCCCAGTCCTTGGAGGTAAGCAAGCAAGCTTGGAGAAAGGACAACCTTCCCTCGGTCGAGGTGGATCAGGTTAGGGATCTTTTAAGGAAGCTGGACACGCACAAATCCATGGGCCCCAATGGAATGCACCCACGAGTGCTGAAGGAACTGGCAGACGACATTGCTGAGCCACTCTCCATCATCTATGAAAGTTCCTGGAGAACAGGAGAGGTGCCTGAGGACTGGGGGATAGCCAATGTCACTCCAGTCTTCAAAAAGGACAAGAAGGAGGACCCAGGGAACTACAGGCTGGTTAGTCTCACCTCCATCCCTGGAAAGGTGATGGAACAACTCATTCTGGGTGTCCTCTCCAATGAAGTGGAGAAAAAGAAGATAATCAGGAGTACCCAGCATGGATTCACTAGGGGGAAATCATGCCTGACCAATCTGATAGCCTTCTATCATGGCATGACCGGGTGGGTAGATGAGGGGAGATTGGTGGATGTTGTCTACCATGACTTCAGCAAGGCTTTTGATACGGTTTCCTGTAACATCCTCACAGGGAAGCTCAAGAAGTGTGGGTTGGATGAGTGGACAATGAGGTGGATTGGGAACTGGCCGAACAGCAGGGCTCAGAGGGTTCTGATCGGTGGGGCAGAGTCTAGTTGGAGGCCGGTAGCTAGTGGTGTTCCCCAGGGCTCAGTACTCGGCCCAGTCTTGTTCAACTCATTCATCAATGACCTGGACGAGGAGACAGAGTGTACCATCAGCAAGTTTGCTGATGACACAAAGCTGGGAGGAGTGGCTGATACGCCGGAAGGCTGCGCTGCCATTCAGCGGGACCTGGACAGGCTGGAGAGTTAGGCAGAGAGGAACCTGATGAAGTTCAACAAGGGCGTCAGATGCTGCACCTGGGGAGGTTGAACCCCATGCACCAGTCCAGGCTGGGGGCTGACCTGCTGGGAAGCAGCTCTGCCAAGAGGGACCTGGGAGTCCTGGTGGATGGCAAGCTGACCATGACCCAGCAGTGTGCCCTTGTTGCCAAGAAGGCCAATGGCATCCTGGGGTGCATTAAGAGGAGTGTGGCCAGCAGGTCGAGGGAGGTTATCCTCCCCCTCTACTCTGCCCTGGTGAGACCCCACTTGGAGTACTATGTCCAGCCCTGGGCTCCCTGGTTCAAGAAGGGTAAGGAACTCCTAGAAAGAGTCCAGAGGAGAGCAACTAGGATGATAAAGAGACTGGAGCATCTCTCCTACGAGGAAAGGCTTAGAGAGTTGGGCTTGTTTAGCCTGAAGAAAAGAAGACTGAGAGGGGACTTCATCAACACATAGAAATATCTTAAGGGTGGAAGTCACGAGGACGGAGCCAGACTCTTTGCAGTGGTGCCCAGCGACAGGACAAGGGGCAATGGGTACAAACTGAAACATTGAATATGAGGAAAAACTTCTTTACTCTGAGGGTGACGGAGCACTGGAACAGGCTGCCCAGGGGGGTTGTGGAGTCTCCTTCTCTGGAGATATTCAAAGCCTGTCTGGATGAAGTCCTGTGTAACATGCTCTAGGAGAACCTGCTTTAGCAGGGGGGTTGGACTAGATGATCTCCCGAGGTCCCTTCCAACCCTTGTGATTCTGTGATTCTGTGTGAATAACATAGCTACCACCCAGCCCGTGAATGCCAAGCCCCTGCATTCTTTTGGCTTTTCTTTTTACTGTCTAGTTGTGTTCCTTAGTAGTGCTGGGAGACAGGGTTTTGTGCTGTTGTTTTATCGATTCCTTCATGGAAATTGGAAAGTTGCCATGATAGTTTTGGTCCTGTCCTTTATGTTTCTTTATTCCCTGACTGGGAAACCAATAGTTAATAACTGTTGTCATTTGCTGTCTGTACATCCTGCACCCAAACAGCTCAGTTTGTCTCTTTCCACAAGCCTTGGTATAGACTATAATTCAATGTAGTTCTGGGAATATTCCTGAGAAGGACTTGCTGCTTTATTTGGAATGGCAAGCACTGGTCCCAGACTAAGTGATCCTTCCATTTCTAAGTTCTTGGTTCCTTCCTGCCATCTCAGGCCTTTATTTCTGCTTGTCTCTTTTACCTGAAAAGACCTTCAATCTTTTTAAATATTGCTTTCTTATATATAGATCTGGTATATCGTAACTTAAAGCTTTGCAAAGTTACTAACACAGAAAATTGTTACAGCTTACAAGACAACTTGTAAAGCAGATCAATGAAAAGATATTTTACTGCCTCTTGCTGTCTTGTCAAGTATCTATTGCTCAGCTACAAAGTTGTAGCAATTGTACATCAGTCTTGCCCTGATGACTGATGAAGTCAGATCATCTTATTTTCATTTGCTTTCATTGATGGAGGCACTGGACTTGAGCACTCTTTCTGGTTTACTGTGTTATACCAATGATGTACCACCCTATGTTTTGAACACTAACTTCTCAATGAACAGAGTTTCCAAGGGACATAAAAAGGCGAACAGACAAACAAAACATTGAGTTTATTCTGTCCAAACTGAACAGTACCTAAACTTCTGTCTTCAGAGAACACGTGGATTTGGACTGGAACCACAGAGCCAGCTTTTCAGTCTTTAAGTGTTAGAGATGGTACATTGTGAACATCTGCTTAACTTGCAGCAGCCAAAATATTTTCCTTAATATGGAAATTCCCTCAATATGGAAAATTACCCCAATATGGAAGACAGGTCTTGGCTGCCTCTCTTCCATACTTTTCAGCTCCTATTTCACACTGATATATTTGAGATCCATTGTTTCTGATATATTTAACTGTTATGTTCAGTTATGAACTATATAACAAACACCACTTATTGAAGATAAATTCCTCCCACATGGGGAATGCTACCTGGTCATAGATACAGATTTCCTTCTGAAGAAAACAAACTTAAAAACCATAACAAACCTGAGGGGTTTTGGTTTGGTTTGGTTTTTTTTTTTTAGAATTGGTACAGTTCCTTTTTTTTTATTCCAGAAGTCTTCTGAATTGTAACTCTTTCTCTCCTGCTTGCTTTTAGGTCCTGCGTATGTAGGATGAATTAGTCTAGTATAATGCACATAGCACGTTCACTTACATTGCTGCTTTGCTACAGTCTTCATAGGCTTTTATACCATTGTACAATTTCTTGGTTAGTAGACTGGTACTGTCTTTCCTTCCCACATATTTGTGACTCAGTAGGTTAAAGCACAATAGAGATTTATCACAATATTTTTGGGGTTTCTTCTTTTTCCTGGAGAAATGAGATCCTGACTTAGTAATTTCTACCTCTTTTACTTGCTCACTGCCAAACAAAGCTTTGAAACTGTTTGTATAGGTCCATTGTACAAATCTCTAAAGCTCACTTTAATAAAAATAAAAGCTGAGATATTAAAATATGACTCTGTGTTATTAAAAAGAACAACAGATTGGCCACTCTGCTGACTAGTTTTGTGGGTCTTTTGGGAGGCAGGGGGGATGTTCTCAAATTGCAAGAACTAAATGTATCTCTGAAAAATGAACAATATCTTCACTTTCACCACATAATGGAATCATGTGCAAGCTTCTACTAAAGCAGCATTAATTAGGCTCCAAAGGAATATATGAAAATGCCAGATGTCAAAGTAGAAATATTAGCTAAGCTGCTAAATTCATGAACAGAGGTAGAAATAGCTTTTAGCATAAAATATTGTGTGTTTAACTCACTGACAGGAATTGCAGAAATGGAAGGTTTATTTTAGTTGAAGATCTGCCTTGGAGAACTGATTCTGGTAGTGAAGGTTAGAAATCTTTCCATAAGTCCCAAGAGCAAATACCTATTTAATTCTTGCTCAGTTTTTAAATTACTTTTATGTTTCTAAAAAATGCTGCTGCTAACAATGAAGTGAAATTAAAACACCTGCAAGTAACATAAAATTCAGGCAATCTCAAATCCTAGTTTGACATAAACATGCTGGATTCCAAAGAAGCATTGAAATTGTGCCTTTTTACACAAGAGTCATGCTTAATATATATCATCTTTGTTACTTTTTTATAGTGCTGCTGCCATTCACACAGATGATGTCCGACAGAAGAATAAGAAAAGTAGGAATGTGACCCAGGATTCTGTTTACTTCAGAAAAGCTTTGCTGTTTCAAGGTGATTGTTGAGTTAGGGGGGTTTCCCTTCTAGCCATAGTCATAGAATCATAGAATCATAGAATCATAGAATCATAGAATCATAGAATCATAGAATCATAGAATCATTTGGGTTGGAAGGGACCCCTAGAGGTCATCTAGTCCAACCCCCCTGCAGTGAGCAGGGACACTGCTAACTAGATCAGGTTGCTCAGAGCCCCATCCAACCTGGCCTTGAATGTTTCCAGGGATGGGGCCTCCACTACCTCTCTGGGCAACCTGTTCCAGTGTTTTACCACCCTCATTGTAAAGAATTTCTTCCTTATATCTAGTCTAAACCTACCCTGTTTTAGTTTAAAACCATTACCCCTTGTCCTGACACAGCTGGCCCTACTAAAAAGACCTTCCCCATCTTTCCTATAGGCCCCCTTTAGGTACTGAAAGGCCGCAATCAGGTCTCCCCGCAGCCTTCTCTTCTCCAGGCTGAACAACCCCAACTCTCTCAGCCTGTCCTCATAGGAGAGGTGCTCCAGCCCTCGGATCATTTTTGTAGCCCTCCTCTGGACCCGCTCCAACAGTTCCATGTCCTTCTTGTGCTGAGGGCTCCAGAGCTGGACGCAGTACTCCAGGTGAGGTCTCACCAGAGCAGAGTAGAGGGGCAGAATCACCTCCCTCGACCTGCTGGCCACGCTTCTCCTGATGCAGCCCAGAGTACGGTTGGCCTTCTGGGCTGCCAGCGCACATTGCCGGCTCATGTCCAGCTTTTCATCCACCAGCACCCCCAAGTCCCTCTCGGCAGGGCTGCTCTCGATCCTTTCTTCCCCCAGCCTGTATTGATACTGGGGGTTACCCCGACCCAGGTGCAGGACCTTGCACTTGGCCTTGTTGAACCTCATGAGGTTCACACAGGCCCACCTCTCCAGCCTGTCCAGGTCTCTCTGGATGACATCCCGTCCTTCTGGTGTGTCAACCGCACCACTCAGCTTGGTGTCATCCGCAAACTTGCTGAGGGTGCACTCGATCTCGCTGTCCAAGTCATTGATGAAAACGTTAAACAGCACCGGTCCCAGTACGGACCCCTGAGGGACACCACTCGTCACCGGTCTCCATCCGGACATCGAGCCATTGACCACTACCCTCTGGATGCGACCATCCAGCCAGTTCCTTATCCACCGAACAGTCCACCCATCAAATCCATAGCTCTCCAATTTAGAGAGAAGGATGTTGTGGGGGACCGTGTCAAAGGCCTTGCAGAAGTCCAGATAGATGACATCCATTGGTTTTCCTTTGTCCACTGTTGTTGTCACACCATCATAGAAAGTCACTAGGTTCGTCAGGCAGGACTTGCCCTTGGTGAAGCCATGCTGGCTATCTCGAATTATCTCCCTGGCCTCCATGTGCCTTAGCATAGCTTCTAGGAGGATCTGTTCCATGATCTTCCCAGGCACAGAGGTGAGGCTGACAGGTCGGTAGTTCCCGGGGTCTTCCTTTCTACCCTTTTTGAAAATGGGCACAATGTTTCCCTTCTTCCAGTCACCAGGGACTTCGCCTGACTGCCATGACTTTTCAAATATCATGGAGAGTGGCTTGGCGACTACATCGGCCAATTCCCTCAGGACTCTGGGATGCATCTCATCAGGTCCCATGGACTTATGTGCGTTCAGGTTCCTCAGGTGGTCACGAACCTGATCTTCTCCTACAGCAGGAGGGGTTATGCCCTCCCGGTCCCCCTCATGCCATCCATCAACTCGGGAGGGGTGAGGAGAGAGGTTGCCAGTGAAGACTGAGGCAAAAAAGTTGTTGAGTACCTCAGCCTTCTCCTCATCTGCTGTTACCAGCTTGCCGGTCTCGCTCATCAGCGGGGGTACGCTTTTTTTAACCATCCTTTTCCAGCTGATATGCCTGTAGAAACCCTTCTTGTTATTTTTCACATCCCTAGCCGAGTTTAGCTCCAGCTGTGCCTTGGCCTTCCTGACCCCATTCCTACACAACCGGACCGCGTCCCTATACTCTTCCCAGGATGCCTGTCCCTGCTTCCACTGCCTGTGCAGTTCCCTCTTCCTCCTTAGCTTGACCAGCATCTCTTGTCTCAGCCATGCCGGTCTCTTCCCTTCTTTGACTGATTTTTTACACCTAGGGATCGAGAGCTCTTGCGCTCTGTGGATCACTTCCTTAAAGATCTGCCAGCTCTGTTCTGTTCCCCTGTCCCTGAGGACCATTTCCCAGGGAGTCACACAAGTAGTTTTTAATACCAAAAGTAGTATGCTCAGTATACAATAAGAGTCCAAACACTTCCAAGCTTTTCCCCCTTAAAGGCTGACACTGAAGTTAAATGGAGCACATGTTAGCAGTTAAATGCTTTCTTCACAGGCCAAATTGGTAGTAGATTTGTGGCTACAATACAGACTCTGATTGTCTAGTTCAGAAACTATGACTTGAAAAACCCCTCCAAAGTAATAATTAAAAAAAACAAACCCCAAAACATTTAAAAAGCAGCAGTCAGGAGCCCCTGTGTGAGTTCACCCCACCTGTAGATCTGTTTCTGTCAAAACCAGTTCCTACACAAGTAAATCTTTATGGAGTCTAAATCTGAGTTGTGCCTTTGCAGCTTAGAACAAACAGGAAGACTAAAAACCAGCACTTTCACAAAACTTTATGTGACCACAGATTTGAATTAATAAAACTTGCCTAGATGATAGTAAACTGGTTTTGACCTTCCCCAAATACAATATAAGTACAGGAAATGCAAATTCTGTCTGTGAATGCTCAGCGCTTTAAAACAGAATCACCCATTCATAGAATGGCTGAGGTTGCAGACAACTCTGGACATTGTGTAGTCCAGCTCCCTGCTGAAGCAGGGTCTCTCTGATCAGGTTGTCCAGGATCGTGTCCAGACAGCTTCTGAATATCTCCAAGGATGGAGACTCAGCAATGTCTCTGGGAAACCTGTGCCAGTGCTCTGTCACTCTCACAGTGAAAAAATTATTCCTTACATTCAGAGGGAACCTTCCCAGGTTTTGTGTCCATTGTTTTTTCCCCTGTTGATGGACACCAGTGCAAAAGACAATGGCTCTGTCTTCTTTACTCCCATTCAAGAGATTTATGTATATACAGTTAAGATTCACCTCAAGCCTTCTCTTTTGCAGGCTGAATAGTCCCAAATCTCTCTGCCTTTTCTAACATGAGAGATGCTCCAGTCCCATCATCATTCTCATGGCCATGTGCTGGAGTAGAGGGAAGAATCACCTCCTTCAGCCTGTTGGCCACACCCCTCCTGGTGCAGCCCAGGATAGTTAGGCTTCTTTGCTGCAAGGGCACATTGCTGGCTCATAGTCAACTTGGTGTCTGCCAGGACCCCCAGTTCTTTCTGCAAAGACGCTTTCCAGCTGGTCTGCCCCAGCCTGATTTGGTGACTGGAGGTATTCCTCCCTGAGTGCAGGATTTTGCATTTCCTTTTGATGAACTTCAAGAGGTTCCTGCCAGCCCATTTCTCCAGCCTGTTGAGGTCCCTCTGCATGACAGCACACCCATCTGATCTATCAGCCCCTCCTCTCAATCTGTATAATCAGTGAACTTGCTGAGGGTACACTCTGACTCATCTTCCACGTGATTCATGAAGAGGTTTGGTAGTGTTGGTGCCAGTATTGCCCCCAGGATACACCACTAATGACTAGCTTCCAGCTGGACTTTGTGCCTTTTGAGCCCAACAGTTCATCCAGTTTCAAAGCCGCTTCCATGTCCAGTTATCTATCCCATACTTCATCAACCTGTAACAAAGCTAAAGTAAAGAAGAATATTAGCATCAATTTTTTACAGTAGTGGATGATTTTTAAGATTCTTTCTTACTGAAATCTATTTTAGCAAGAGATCAGAAACTGGTATAAGGATTAACATGTTAATATATATAAAATATGTAAATCAGTTTTTGGAAGCCATTTTTTTCCCTGGCATTCTGGGGGTTCATGGTTCTTAGCTAGAACTGTTCAATGTAATGAGCAATTTTTAAAGCCATGACAGACCCTTGACATTTGCCTGCTTTGCAGAATGTACGCTGCATTTCCAGCACAAGAAACAGACACCAACTAAAATGTTCTCCAGCAAACACGGCAGTTTGCTAAGCCATTAATAAGCCAGTATTGCATTAACGTATATGATTAGCTTTAAAAAATTCTAACAATGGACCTTTGAATATGAACTTTACATTGACAGGCACTTTATGGAATTTCTGTATATAATTTAAGAGGGACTATGTAATGGTTTAACCCCAGCCAGCAGCTAATCACCACACAGCTGCTCACTCATTCCTCCCTGGTGGGATAGGGGAGAGGATCAGAAGGGTAAAACTGAGAAAACTTGTGGGCTGAGGTAAAGACAATTTAATAAGTCACATGTGCAAGCAAAACAAAACAAGGAATTAATTCACTGTTTCCCATGGGCAGGCAGGTGTTCAGCCACCTCCAGGAAAACAGGGCTCTATCACACATAACAGTTACTTGGAAAGACAAATACCACCATTCTGAATATCTCACACTTCCTTCTTCCTCTCCCAGCTTTATACGCTGCGCGTAACATCATATGGTCTGTAATATCCCTTCCGTCAGTTGGGGTCAGCTATCACGGCTGTGTCCCTTCCCAACTTCTTGTGCACCCCCAGCCTACTCAGTGGTGGGGTGGGGTGTCAAGCAGAAAAGACAATACTGATTATTTTTTAGAAAAAAAAAAAATCCATTCCTATTGTGCTGTTCTTTCACTGAACTAGCTGCCTATTTATTCAATTTAAGAAAAAAAAAAGGAGGGGGGAGCATATGTATTGATGTCTTCATGTCTGATGCAAATGTTCAGAATAGCGCTGTGGAACTAGGGCTCAGATTTCCTGGATTTTTTTCATGTTGAAACTAGATTATATCGCAATATTTTTCAAAAGGTTCTGTGATGCAGAAGTGTAGCAAACAGCTTTTTACCTATTGTACTCTCTTGTCAGTCTGTATTATCAGCAAGTATGATAGACTCCATCAATTTGCACCTGTAAAACTGGATCTAGATTAATTTACGTTGTAAATTTGTTTTGCCAGTTGACCTGGCCAAATTCAAAATTATATGGGAAAAGTTAGGTTCTCTGTTTTGTTGCATATACTAAAAATGTCCATTTCTGCCTGACACTGACAACCTTAAATAAAGATGGAAGAGTGATAGAAAATAATTTACAAAAGCAGGAGCCAGCTGGTAAATTCATATCATTAAAAAAGAAAGTTTCTTTGCTTCACTGTATTTTTTTTCTAAAATTTTGACCCTTAGTATTGTTTGAGGACATAGCCTAACATTTCAGGAAATAGATGGTAAGTTTCCCACTACCATAGGTATTGGATTGACCACTTACTTGGAAGGCAGTGAGAGTTCAGGTATGTCTGGAGTCATGGTATTATGGAATATACTCACTTGCTGCTTTGTTTTGCTGCAGAAATTAATCAATGCTCATTTAATACTTGCTCCAGACTCTACCAAAGTTAATATAACAATCATATTTGCTTTGGTATTCTTTGAATGAGAGCCTGGAGCACCAAATTAATCACAGAACCACACAGGTGACTGTGAATCTGCCTTAGATTGGGGTCCACTCTTCAGTGGTTAGAAACATCAGACCACTGTTTGTAGTGAAGCAGTAATTTCAGGTTTTAAGTGGCCAAGCACAAAGAGCAGCTAAGTAATTACTAACTTCTCTTTTGAAATTATTCACTAAAATGAATATTTTACCTTTAAAAATACAGTGTCTTCAGTCCCGAGAAAATATCCTGTTAAGTGACTGTTCCTCTGTTTGCTGCTTCCCCCCCATCATTTTCTAATAGATTTCTTATAATTTTGTGAGGCTGAACCTAGGTCTAGTGGACCAGTAATTATCTCATACAGAGAGACTCAGTTTCATTTTCAGTGCAATTAGTGAATGACACCAAGAGCGTGTGTAGTTTCCTCCTAATGAAAAAGAGATCAGGCTACACTTTTGATCAGTTTTAGCCTTCCCTTGCCTCTGGCTCTCTGGAGCTGAGGGGAGTAATGGACCATAAAAGGAAGGAGGTGACACACCAGAAAATGGCAAGACTTACACTATTTGCTGTGTCCTGCCTCCTGGCAATTGTCTATCAGAATGAGTAAATATGTGCAGCTCCTGCTAGCCCATAAAATATTCAGTTGGCAGGGTTTAAAGTCTCTAAATCAACATAGCCTGTCTTTACTATCTTGAAGGTAAGAAAAAGCTCCCATTTAAAACAAGATCAGCATCCAGAACTGAGGGCTGTGATGACCATGCTGTTCCAAGGCTTCAAATTTTATCTAGAAGTTCTCTGTCGTCTGCCCACCTGTCTCAAGAAGACATATGAGCAATTACCTGGTGAACACACACACGCACACAGAGAGACAAAAAAAATGTATCTAAAATACAGGCCAAAAGTTGAGTTCTTTGATGACTAGAAGTAAAAATTTCTCTTTAATGTGAGTACAGGCAGACAGTTCTGTGAAATGAAATTCTCTCTTTATCAGTTAAAGCATAAGAGGTGATGATACAGGCTTTCGTTATGTTGTTTTGCCATGACACTTAAATAAACTCAGGAAAGCTTGTTTGGGAAGAAATGTTCATTAGTATAGTATAGATTAGCACTGAAACTGTGTGTTTAAGATAATCTGGCTCTTATTAAAAATAAAACTCTAAAACTACCTCTGCTATGGAAGTTGTATTTCTATAAACATCTCTCTAAAATCAGTTCCCTATTCTTGCGGACAAGTGTCTATAATAGAATTATTTTTCTCCAGAAAGTATCTTTATAATTTCCCCCAAACTCATATGCTACATGAGCATTTTATACAGGCTTGAATATTTGCACTTTCACATTTATTCTGTCCTTTTCGCTTCTAGCACATTGTAGGCATGTGCTTTACAACACATTTGCCTTTATCTCCTTCTAAAACTGTGCTGATCCATCTTAGGAACAGTAAGATTTCTTGATAAAAATGTAAATAAGGGGAAAATCAAGAAAGCCCCAACAATTCCAGTATCAGTATGGTGCAACTTTAGTCTGTACTGTCTTTGTGGAAGTTTATCTTGTGCTGTTCTTACATATCTCCCAATTTTGACAGCTGGACATAGGATTTCATTGGAATAGGTGTGTGAAAGGTGATAGTTAAAACTAGAGAGGCATGTGCTATATCTGCTTTACTCAATGAAGACAGTAACTTAGATTACTAAACCCAGGTCAGGGATGCCATGGGTGAAGGGAAAATATGAAGACTTTTATTTATTATAATTCAGAAGTTGATTAATTTAATTTCAAATTAAATAAGTTTTTAATTTTTTTCTTTTGTGTGAGGGGGCATATTGTTAATCTTTGTAGATCTTGCCATACAGAGAATGTATAACCAATGACCCCATCAATCTCTGGCCAACTCGTTATCCCATCACACAACATTTGACCTCAATGTTACCACAGGGTAAGTCTGAATCCTGAAACCAGCATGCTCCACAAAAAATTGTATTTGAAGGAGCAGGATGCAGCACAGGAAAATTTTTTTAAAAAAGCAAAACTTACTTCTGCAACACTTTTCTAAAAGCTGAAAAAATGTTCAATATCAATGTCCCTTTTGTTCATTTTCTAAAGGGGAAATCCTGTAGGGAGAGGCTCAATCCCAAGAATATGAACTTGTGATAGTAAAGATAGAGGTTCTTTCTCTTTTAGATGGATAGCATAGCAAAAGGAAAATGGAATATTATTCACTCTCAAAGAAGTCACATGAAGGAAAAATGACAGTTTTTACTCCACTCAAGGGCCTTTTGGCTAGATTCACTCAACTGTATCAGTCAGTGTCAAATCAAGACCAAAAGCTCAACAGAGTGGTCACATTAAGCTCAAATGTAAAGATTCTGTCTGTGGCATTCAGAGCCTTGAGACTCAGGTCAGGTCCTTGGCTCCCTATAGCATATTTCCTGGTTACACCCATCAAAAAGGGGGCAAGCAGAAAGTTGCACAAGGGCACTTTACATCGCAGTGTGACAAGATGTCTGAAAGGGTGTGCCAGCTGGACCCACAAGCTCTGTATGGCTTGTCCTGTGCTTTGTTGCTGAGACACACATTGGACTTCTCGTCTGAAAGTTCCCAGTACTCCCCTCATTCACCAGGTGTTTCTGAAATATTTCCCTCATGACTGTAGAAAAAGAACTTGAGAAATTTCCTGAGAGCAATAATTAGTGATATTACATGCTAATGCTGTCAGTTAGGAGTGATGGAAACTATCAGCCTGTGAAATTGGCCTCCAATCCTGAGACGTTCCTCAGGGTCCTGCTCTGTTCTTACCACAGACTGGAAAAATCTTTGTATGAAGGTATTAGATTTTCTTAGAGTAACAATTTTCAGATTTCAAAGTTTGAAACATAACAGCTGCTTCAAATGTGAAGTCTGTTGATCTAAGTTAATGCTTTGTTGTGTCTTGTTGAGGGTGTCATATAAGTGTGAGAAATATAAAGATGTGTGATTGTAATGGTCCTGCTCACTGTTTTAGCCGGGATCAAACTGTTCTGTATACTCTATTGGTCTTGAAACTTGTCCTGAACAAATTTAAAATATAAAAAATAGGGATGGGTAAAGCCCAGAACCACTGTAATTTCTAGTTTAGAAGTCTAAAAAGTGCAAACAAAATGGTGGAAAGTAGTATTCAAAATGGTCCATTGT
Source organism: Nycticorax nycticorax (assembly GCA_023375905.1). Taxonomy (NCBI): domain Eukaryota; kingdom Metazoa; phylum Chordata; class Aves; order Pelecaniformes; family Ardeidae; genus Nycticorax; species Nycticorax nycticorax. Next base: position 1,090,966 of record JAKFQP010000130.1, read on the forward strand.
TTAAAGCAATGGGGTCCTCTGGGATGTCAGGTGTGATGCCTACTTCTCATATTAATCACACTGGGGAAGTAGATACTAAGACAATGGAAATATGTTTCATTGTACGTGAAAGGTGCAAAGCCCTTGCATAAGGCAGGCAACATGCAACGGATATGTCAAATTGATTCTTTACACACCCTGAAATTTCTTAATGTGCTGAAATTTTTTGACAGGAATGTTAAGGATACTGAGAAACCCAAATACTCTGGTGGTGAGGACTAATATCTTCCCTGTATCTGAACTGATGATGCCAGCATTGATGAAGATATTTCCATTTTTTCTCCAAATGTTGTGTTCTAAATCAAAAATGGTTTGCATGCTGAAGGAGTAAAAGACTTCTAAGAGCACAAAGATTAAGGTAGTTCTTTAATTTTGGTCTGTGTGGGATATGAGCATTGGAAGGGGACACTTGGTGCCAACAATAAACTGATGATGGTGTTCAACTGAATTTGTTCAGTGTTTTGGACCAATGTTATGTGTTTCTGGGGGGACTACTGCATTGATTAGCAGGACCTTTTTCCAGGGGAGGAAGTACCTGCTCAATAAAATATGCTTCTATTGCTCTTTGCAATTCTGCCAGTACCAGCAATCTGTTGCTATTCTAGCTACTTAAAAAAAGCAATACATTTACTCATCTGAATTCAACAGATATTTAGATCATCACAGGTTAGGATTTCATTGTCAGCAGCAAACCGCTGATACACTGCTTTTATTAAGACATTAAGGAAACATTTTCTCTCCTAATAGTTACATTTTAACATACACTTAGCAGAAAAGGACTTCTGAGACTCAAATCTTGTGACTCCATCAGAAAATTGTCATGGTTTAACCTGGCTGGCAACTAAGCACCACGCAGCTGCTCGCTCACTCCCCCCCCCTCCCTCAGTGGGATGGGGGAGATAATTGGAGAAGAAAAAGTAAGACCCATGGGTTGAGATAGAGACAGTTTAATAAGAGAGAATAATAATAATAATAATAATGGTAAGAAAATATACAGAATATATAAAACAAGTGATGCACAATGCAATTGCTCACCACCCGCTGACTGATGCCCAGCCCGTCCCGAGCAGCGATTGCTCCCCCCGAGATGCGACCACACCGCCCGAGCTGTGATCACTCTGCCCGCGACTGACCGACCGACTAACCCCCCCGAGCATGACGTTCTATGGTATGGAATAGCTCTGTGGTCAGTTTGGGTTAGCTGTCCTAGCTGTGCTGTACTCCCAGCTTGTTCTGCACCTGGCCGAGCAGGAGAAGCTCAAAAAGTCCTTGAGTAGTCTGAGCACTACTTGGCAACAACTGAAAACATCAGTGTGTTATCAACATTCTGCTAGTACTAAATCCAAAGCACAGCACTATGCTAGCTTCTGTGAAGAAAATTAACTCTGTCCCAGCCAAAACCAGGATAAAAATTAATGTCAGCCTTGCAAAGTTGTTTCTTATTTGCAAATAATCAAGTTTTGTGGGGTTGCAGGGTTTTTGTTGTTGTGGGGTTTTCTTGATAAATGAATCCCTTTTTGTAGCCAATACTCAATATGGGATTTTTAAGCAGGGATTTGAAGGACTACAGTGAATTGTTGAATAAGTTTCATTTCAACCACTTTTAACTTGCCTAGCTTTCACTATTTGTTTGGTAACTTTCTGGATTTGATTTATATCTAGAGAGACGTTATATAGAATTCATGTAGAAAGATACATAAATCCTTTGTAACCAGTACAGGTCGAAACAATGCACTGGACCTGCTTAATCTTCAAGTGGAAAAGACATGAGTAAATACATCTAGTTCTTATTCTGAAAAGGCCTAGAGTCTTGTAGGAAAAATGGAAACAACACTATTGTCATGTTCTACGCAGCCATCTTCAACTGTAAACCTGCAAGAACCTTAAAACCTGAAAGCTTTACTAAAAGAAATGCTAGATACCCTTTATAACCTCTGGCACATTCTTGTTTCTTCCAGTTCACCAAAACCACTTTTCCATTCCAGTGCCAAAGACCCAGTACTGATAATCTTTCCCTGAATGCTACTATGCAAAAAAGAGAAACATGCATGCATAGCTGTCATGTTGAGAAAAGTGGATATTGACTGTCTAAACTATCTCTGCATAAACAGTATTAAGAAATCCTGGAGGTAAGGAAACAAAAGAACTATTATAATAAGACAGATAGTATTTTATGTGATACAGAGTCCAGCTGATACTCTACTGAAGTGTAAAACTATGATGTGTTAATAGGAATACATATGTTCGAGGTGGTCCCTTTCATTTGCTGATCAAATATCAAAAAAGTTTAGAAACAGGAAAGTTCATACCCCTTTAGGAAATTACGCTTAAAAATATTTGACATAAACTTGAAATTTATGTTTTTGTAAAAATATAAAAATGCCACATAATTTCAAATGAATGTGTAATTAGTAAATTACATTGATACGCAATGCAATCAACAAAACTCATAGGATACCTGTTAAAATATCACTGATTCTCCACAGAGCCTCTTCTGATTCATTTGCATGCCAGTTATCTCATCAGCAGGTTTTTACTTTACAGGTCCATGACAGCAATGACTTAAATTGTTACAGAATAAAGCTAAAACTATCCCCCCCTTTTTGTTTTCTGTTGAAATACAAGTTAGTTACCTTTTAGTCTTAGATGTATTTGAAGTGTTTCAACTATTGTGTATTAATTAATATTTATTAACTGGGTGGGTTGTTTTCTTCACATTCCTTCACCTTTTCCTGTCTAATTTTGAAATCAGAGTGTTGCTGAGGTTAACAGAAATCTGTTCAGTAGCTTTTGGTGTTCTTCTGGAAACAGTTCATGCCTTTTCTACAGTTAAGTATAATTTAAATACAGATACATATCACAGATGCATTTGAAGCAAGTACATTTTCCATTCCTAAATATGCTGACATTGAGATAAGGTTGCTCTGTTCGCTACAGCTACAGGGAGTACAAAAGGCACCAGAAAGACATATTCTGAAAGAGAAATAACTTCTGCTACATGTTAGTCATTAGGTTGACAATGGTAGCTGAGTAGAGAAAGAAAGCATTCAAGAGAATATTTTACACTGGAGAAAAAAAATCTCTTTCCTGAAGGTTTAGGAAGGACCAGATATTATGATAGCAGAGCTTCACATGACAAAGGGTCAAGAAATAGAGAAGAAATCATCAGAGCTATGACAAGAAAACAAATGAAGCCTCAGAGTTAAATTCTTAGGTGCCTGCCTGTGAATTTTCAACATCTACCTGATTTTCCAAATATCTGGGAGCCCAGACTCTTTTTCCAGTTGTGTAAGTTGTGGCGGTGTGTCAGGTAGTGTATCTGAAATTATGGCTCTGTTGCAGAGTAGAGGTGTCTAGTATTGGCCTAGTTTTACCAATGGCATAAACTAGAATAAGTCCTAATGCAGATGTTTGTAATTGACAATACAGACTAGTATTATTTTTCACATCATGGCAGTATCCATCTCCATGCCTAATTTTGTGTCAGATTAACTCTTGAGCCTCCTTTCTGCTTTGTTTTTTTCTTCAGTAAATTTGGGTTCCAGGTGATGGTTATTAGAAATGTGCTAAGTACCAGATTATGTGTGCATGTGAGTGTGTACATGTATGCGCACTATGTAATACACTTACGTTGTGAAAGCCCTAGGTGAAAAACTTCATGCTCAAGATGCTGGAATAAAATCCAGGAAAACAGTTTTCAATTTTGTTATTAGTTGCATCAAAACATTGCTGTGTGACAAGTTGCTTGGTCTGGGATGTTCAGTCTAGCTGGACAATGTGAATTTCTGAAACCTCCCAAATCAAGCAAGATTTTGTTGCTGGCATTTCTCAGGTTGGTTTTGCACACCAGACTCAACCTCCCTCCTTTCCCCAGTACTCTCTGCCACATTTGTCCTCCATTTGCCCCAAATAACAGTACACGTATCAAATGCTTCAAATCTGTGATCTCAGCAGGTTACTCTGTGTGATACAAGTTGCATAAGTCTCTGTTTGTGTGTAGCACGTACCGTAAAGAACACTTATTAATAAGCACATAGGCAGCACCTTTCCTGCAGTATTCTGAATAGAATCAAACAATTTTGGTCTTGGTTATATTTTTGTGGTTGTTATAATTCTGCATGTGTGTGATGTGTCACTTTGAACTGTCAAAGGTTTTGGAAGTAATCAATTGATTTTCAGTTATCTGCCTGAAACTTTTACTAATTTAAAAAAAAAAAAAAAACAAACCAAAACAAAAACTAAAAGCTTTTTCCATCTCCTCATCTCCTTGTGGTGGTCTGAAAAATGGCATTTCCAGCAGCGCTCTTCTGATTGCCATAAAAGCCTTGTTTGATTTATGATAAATGTTAATTGCCTTCATATAGCTTCCAGCCTGTCCAAGTAAGTGCTCCAGGACAATAAATGCCATGCTCATTCAAGCACACTGTGTTCAGAATATTATCTATTAAAGCCACTGTGGATTAAATGAAGCAGATAATATGTGATGAAATGTTTATTCTCTTCTTTTGGCTCACAAGACAAGTATGCATTACTACATTGCTAGATGTCTTGCCTGAAGGAAGAGAGCTCCTTTGCAAGTGTGTGGCTCTAACACACTGCTTTGTTTCTTTACGCTGCATGTGCATTACTTTTTTGCTGGTGGAGCAGGAAGACAAACACTTAGCTGGAGAAGAAATACATTTTCTCAGGGCAAAATATTATTGCAACCTGAGGTGAAGCAAACTGGGAAAGCATTAAATTCAAATGAAGAATGTACTTTTAAAATCAACAGCAGTGCCCCTAAACCAGAGAAATTATCAGTGTATTTTTTCACGCAGTACAAAGGAATGAGAATCTTTTACTACATTTGACTAAATGTACCAAATATCCTCTTAGAATTGTGAAAACTCATAATATGCTCCTTTCATGTCCTTTTCTCTTTTTTTTAGACATTTTGCCTCAAGGGACTTGGCTTCAAGTAAATCCATCACAGAAAAGTATCAGCAGTGACACCTCCACTGCTGCACTACATGATGAAAGATTACAGACTGTGATCATTGCAGCTTCCTCACAGTGTTGTTACCGACCTCCCCCAACATCAGGCAAACTCAGACACACCATTTAACCTCAAGGTTCCCTATCGTAAGGTTTTCTTAGAATATCTTAATTATCTGTGTTCTAAGGAAGGCACAGAATTACTGTATCTGCATCTGCATCTGTATCTATACCCCTGTACCCCATCTTCTCTCTCCCCCCTCTTCTAATCTCATCTCTGTTTATCTCTGTCTCTATCTCTATCTCTCTATCTCAATCACCTGTCTCTGTGTATCTATACCTATACCTATATTGAATCTATATCTATTTATATCTAATCTACATAATCTAGATCTCATCTATATATGCATGTATACATATAACTACAGCATCTCAATATCTATACATCTCTCTATATTATTGTATTTTAGGTCTGTATATTATTATATAATGTCTATATAGGTGTATTTCTTTCTAGGACCATGTTCATACATTAAGCAAATTGGCCTTAGTGAAATGGAGAGAAATTGGCAGTCAATGCAAAAGCAGACAAGTCAGTTTGGCAAATATCTCTATGAGACCTTAATATTCTGGGGGGTGGGGTGAGGTGTGAGGGGGAGGACCAAAGCACGTTTTCAATTCCTAAAGGAAAAATAAGAGGGAGAAATGTACTCTGCCCCCATTGATAGCTTTGTCATTACTCTACTGATCTGGATTTGAGTTTTTACCTCTGCCCAGGCAGCACAAGCATTCCTGTGTCCCAGTCACTGGAAAACAGGCTCTTCCAGTCTCCTTACCAGTCAGAAAATCTTTTCATACTGAATTTAACAGAACTGATGTGAAGTCTTGGCAAGAAAGACCTAATGTGATGAAGAGAAAAAACAGCTCTTGTGAAAAGTTCCCAGTAGGTGTAGCAGTACTGCTTCTTGGAGCAAATTATTTTGATTACTTTGTGTACTTGGGTTTAAGAGACTGATTTTAAGGCTTTTAAATGTTAATGGCTAAAGAAAAGCACAATCAGTCTAAAATTTAGGGAGCTCTTGAAAGAATTTGTAGATGTGGATGGAAAGCATTTGGGAACCAAAGGCACCAATTTTGTCAGAGGTTTTACACTGAATTTTAGATAAATGTGTTAGTTTCTCTCTCAGTCTGAATTCAGGGTCTTTAATATTTATCAAATTCTCTTGCTCTTAATTTATATATTGTGTGATTAAAGACATTTATGACTGTGAAGTGCTTCATCACTATGAGAAGGAAGTGACAAATTTGTAGCGCAAAGCATTACTAAGCAGAACAAAGAACAGCAGAAATTTGTTATCTGCCATGAGCTCCGGAATACAGAGTGACTTTGCAAAAGAATATCTCCCTCAATTTCACAGCCAAATTTACCTACACTAATTTATTTCCCTTCATGTGTGTGCACATAATCCCCAGATGGCTGTTGTGACCAGAAATCAGAGAAAGGAGATTCTTATGTATGCATGCATTGAAACTAGATAGCTTTTCTTTTGTAGAGAGCTGTCTATTAATTTCCACTGGAAGCTGACTGGTACTGAGCAGGTGGGGTGAGCGAATACAGTAATTTCTGTTCACTAGTGAGCAGTTTAAAAGTATGGCTGTGAGACATGAAGCAGCTATGCTTAGCTATGGATAAACAATAATCTCAAGGAAACCTACTGATCTCAGGGACTGAGCTATTTTGCAGGATCAGGATTTTGGTGAATTGGCTTTTCACAATAGTGTTGTTAATACCATTCTTACTCTATACTATGAAAATATTGCGAATTATTTTTTTTTAATCCCATGACTCAGAAATTTTCTCCTTCCCAATTACCAATTGGTACATTAACATGACACTACAAAGGACAAAATGTCACAACATAATCAGGAAGATTTTGTGTGTCTATTATATGGGTACTGCCAGTGTAAGCTCATTTATGCTCACAGTTACTCCTCTTGGAATATATTTATTTTCTTATACATACATGTCTACATCCTATCTGTATTGTGACTGTAGGGCTTGTCATATGCATTGGGGATATATTTACATTTGAAAGATACAATCTGGGAGATTGCTCCAAGGTATGAAATCCAAATACTGAAATTCTGTGTGTGCATCTCAAGGTTTCTTTTGATTCCTCTAAGTGATCTGAAGCAATTCAGAGGACAATTCTATGAAATGTAATGATTAAAAAGATAGCTTTAAAATTGGATGGTAAATGAGGGATCTTAATTTTTAACAATCTGCATTTTCTGTAAGCTACATTCTTTCAAAACTTTGTATTATTAGTTCTATTACCATTGGCTTCACACTACTATAGCCATAGTTTTTGTATTTATGCAAGTTTGAATGATTAATCAGACCATGTTATTTTATCTTATGGCAATTGATACCAGCCACTTGCTGTCCATTTCCTATATCTCACTGCGCTGTGAAAAGTGCTTTTAAAACTCTTTAACAAACAGGTGCTACCATCTGTAAAACAGGCCTGTTATAGTTTACATTGCAAGTTGTATGAAAAAAATCAGTCATGAACTATCTGATGTAGACGGCCAGTACCACAGTTTCAAGCAAAGCTCACTTTCAAGAAGAATTCTTGAAGTGCTATTGCATGAAATTTAAGTCTGAAATGCTGAAAAATAAAAACAAGGATGCTCACAAAAGTCTAATGGTATAATGCATGGCTTGTACAAAAGTTTGACCTAACTAACAAATTTTTATTGTGATAGCTAGTCAAAAATGTTTTCATTTAAATGACTTATCTTTGGATATTAACATATTCTGTACCTCAACAAATATTTTCTGCATTTCATATTAAAACTAAAAGATGGTAATTGTGTGCTTTTTCAAATTGGAATTATCTGATATTTATTAAAAAACACATTTTTAGAAAATTATTGTTTTGTGCCTACTTTGGAAGAACATGTGAGGGTTTGACCAGCTTACTAAATGCTGGTCAGAACTCTGTAATCCTTGTAATAAGCAGGTAAATTCTCCCCATTAGGAGCAAATCCTGTCCTAAAGTACATTTAATTTTCAAATGGCTAGAAAATCCGATGACTGTGTCCAAATACTGTATTCAAATTACATATATATAAATGACACAGGATAAAAATAAATAGAATAAAAATACTTGCAGTTGTACTCAGGACAACAGGCTTGCTGAACTGAATACAAGTGTCATGTATGGGTTGTTCAGAGTTGAAATTATCTTTCATGCAACCAAATCTTCACAGAAGTTATACACAACTGCTCCCACTGTCTTCTTATTTTATTGTCAACCCTATCTTTACTAGGAAGTTCAAAAGCCACTGCCATGGAGGCTACAGAGCATGCTTCAATACAGGAGATCTAGGAGGCTGTATAAGATCTGGGGACACACTATGTACTTTTACACACCTGCTGAGTAGAGTAAATACGGTGAAAGCCTAACTTACCTGTCTAATACTCTTTCATCAAACTACCTTTTCAGGAAGAGCATGAAAACTGAAGATCAATGGGGACTTGCGTTATGAGATCCAGAACCTTTCTAACACAATCACTTTGCTTTGGAGTCCTCTACAGCAGAGTTCAGCAATGTTTGGAAAGCACCCACCTTTCTTCTCCTACCATGCCCAAAATTTACAACAGGTTTGAATGTATTCAAGGAATTGCCTACGAGGCACTGTTATGGAGAAATCACCCAAATCCTTTCTAGGAATTCAACAGCCTGGTGTGCCTCTGTAAAGTGTCTGTATACTAAAGCATGCAGTATGATGAGTTAGAGAGCCATGTGTAGTTGTTGAGATACTACCATGTTGGGATCAAGCAGATGTGGTGGGATGGCTCATATGAGTTGCAAGGAAGGGATACAGGATTTTCAGGAAGGATAAACTGGGAAGATGGGGAGCGGGACTTGCCCTTTATGTGAGAGCAGCTGGAACGCATGGAGCTCTGCCTGGGGATGGATGAGGAGCCAGCTGAGAGTTTATGGGTTAAGAAGAAAGAGATGACAGGTATAGATAACCTTACAGTGGGTGTCTGCTATAGGTCACCTGACCAGAAAGAACAAGCAGATAAGGCCTTGTACAGATAAGAGCAGCCTCACATTTGCAGAGTCTGGTTCTCATGGGGGTCTTCAACCACCCTGATATCTGCTTGAGGGACAACACAGCATGGCATAAACAATCCAGGAGGTTCCTGGAGTGCATCAATAACAACTTCCTGACCCAAAGTGATAGAGAAGACAATGAGGAGAGGTCCTCTGCTGGACCTTCTACATACCAACAAGGAGGCATCCATTGGGAATGTGAAGATCAAAAGCAGCCTTGGTTGCAGTGAGCCATTGGATGGTGTAGTTCAGGATCCTGAGGGGAGGGAGGAAGGTAATATCACAAGCTTACAACTCTGGACTTCAGGAGAACAGACTTTGGCCTCTTCAGAGGTCTGCTTGGAAGAGTCCCATGCAATAAGTCCCTCGAGTGAAGAGTGGCCCAAAGAAGCTGTTTAATATTCAAGGATCATGTCCTCCAGGCTAAAGAGTAGTCCATCCTAGTGAAGAGGAAGTCAGGCGAAAATGCCAGGAGGCCTGTATGGAGGAATAAGGAACTCCTGGCCAAACTCAAACACAAAAATGAAGCATCCAGAGGGTGTAAGCAAGGACAGATAACCTGGGAGGAACACAGAGACATTGACTGAGCATCCAGGAATGAAATTATAAAAGCTAAAGCTCAGCTGGAATTGAATCTCACTAGGGATGTCAAAGACAATGACAAGGGCTTCTGTAAGTACATAAGCAACAAAAGAAAGACTCGGGAAAATGTGGGCCCGTTCCTGAATGAGACTGGGGACCTGGTTACACAGGACGTGGAAAAGGTTAAATGCCTTCTTTGTCTCAGTCTGACTAACAGCACTGGCCTTCAGGAATCCCAGATCCCAGAGACAGGGAGAAATGTGGAGCAAGGAGGATGTACGTACCCTTGGTGGAAGAGCATAAGGTCAGGGAATCCTTAAGCAAACTGGACATATGTAAATCTGTGGGTCCTAATGAGATACCCCCACAAGTGCTGAGGGAGCTGGCAGATGTCATTGTGAGGCCACACTTGATAATCTGTGATCTATCATGGTGATTGGGGGAAGTGCCTGAGACTGGAGGAAAGCAAATGTCACTCCTGTCTTAAGAAGGGCAAGAAGCCGGACCCAGGGAACTGCAGGGTGGTCAGCCTCACCACAGTCCATGGGAAAGTGATGGAGCAGCTAATCCTGGAAATCATTTCCAGGCACATCAACAAGAAAATAATTAGTAGTAGTCGGCATGGCTTCACCAAGGGGAAGTCATGCTTGACCAACTTGATAAAATTTTACAATGAAATGACTGGCCTGGTAGATCAGGAAAGAGCAGTGGATGTTGTCTAGTTAGACTTCGGTAAGGCCTCTGACACGATCTCCCATAAGATCCTTGTAGAGAAGCTGTTGATTTATGAGATGGATGAACAGGAAGTGAAGTGGACTGAAAACTGGCTGAATGGCCTGGTCCAGATGGTGGTCACCAGTGGCACAATGTCTAGTTGGAGGCCAGTGACTAGCAGTGTAGCCCAGGGGCCAATATTGCATCTAGTCCTGTTCAACATCTTCATTAATCATTTTGGTGATGGGACAGAGTGTACCTTCAGCAAGTTTGCATATGACACAAAACTGGGAAAAATAGCTGATAAGCTGGAGGACTGTACCACCAAACAGAGCGACCTTGACAGGCTGGAGAAATGGGCTGACAGGAACCTCATGAAGCTCAACAAGGGCAAGTGAAAAGTCCTGCACCTGGGGAGGAACAATGCCAGGCACCAGTGTGTGCTGGGGGTTGTCCAGCTGGAAAACAGCTTTGCAAAAAAGGACCTGGGGGTCCTGATGGACACCAAGTTGAACAGAGCCAACAGTGTGCCCTTGCTGCAAAGACAGCTAAGAGTACCCTGAACTGCATATTAGGAGGGGTGTTGTCAGCAGGTGGAAGGAGGTGACCCTTCCCCTCTAGTCAGAGCTGATGAGGCCACCCCTGGAATACTTTGCCCAGTTCTGAGCTCCCCAGTACAAAAGAGACATAGACATACTAGAGAGAGTCCAGTGAAGGGCCACGAGGATGATGAAGGGACTAGAGCATCTCTCCTATGAGGAAAGGCTGAGAGATTGCCAGGGTTCCACCTGGAGAAGAGCAGGCTTGGGGAGAATCTTATTAATGTGTACAAATACCTGAGGGGAGGGTTCAAAGAAGAATAAGACAGGTTGTTTTCAGTGGCGTCCAGTGGACGAACAAGAGGCAATGGTCACAAACTGAAACACAGGATGTTCGTCCTGAACATCAGGAAACACCTTTTCACTGTGAGGGTGACTGAGTATTGGCACAGGTTGTACAGAGAAGTTGTAGAGTCTCTATCCTTGGAGATATTAAAAACCCATCTGGACACAATCCTGGGCCACCAGCTCTAAGTGGCCATGCATGAAGAGGGGAGTTAGAACAAATGACCTCCCGAGGTCCTTTCCAGTCTTAACTGTTTTGTGATTCTGTGATCCTATGATTCTGTGGCTTCATGCTGATGGTTAGCAGCCTTGCAGCAGCTGGGAATTTTTTATGCTTCCAACCTATGTGTATTCTTAGCCCATTTATCTCTTTCTGTGCTAGCATGAGTGTTTCTTTTTAAACGGCTTTTCTCCCTCTGTACTTTAGTGTCCTCCCTTGTCACTCCCCACCTTTTATTTGTAGAAAAGTGACATCCTTACACAGCCCTGTTTCTGTTGCCTTGGAAAGCATGGATTTCTTTCCTAGTTTTCTTTCAAATTAAGTTTTGTGTAATTTCTAATTAGCTTCTTTTTTGTCCTCCTGTTCACATTCCAGATCAACTTTTTAATCAATGTGTCTTCAGAACTTTGTGAATAGTATTCAACGTGAGATCTTAACAAGATTTTGGACAGTGGCATTCAGTTATGCCCCCTTTCTGTGAGAATTCACTAGTAAATTCTGGATTTGCCTATTTTTTGGTACACCATGTTGTTGATTTGTTCATCTTGTGATCAGTTATGACATCAAAGGCCTTTTCAACCATTCTTGTTTGTTAAACTCACAGTTTACTATAGTAGTTTTCTTACAAATTCCTGAGAGCATGTTCTGTATTTTGTAGAATATATTTAATTCTGTCTTATTCCCAGACCCACCCTCAAGGTAATCATAGTTCCATACTCAAGCAATTAATTTTTTTCTGTGTCTGTATTTCAGTATCACCCTGATCCTTTTCTGTTTTGAGGATACTTTGTGTCATCAGAAAGTTTAATAGCATGTGCCTCTTTTACCAAAAGGCTACTAATGAAATTAAGCAAGGCTGGTTCCAGAGCAGACCCTGAGGAGCTCTGCTAGTGACTCTGCTCCACTCTTCTCACTACACTTTCCAGTATTAATTTTGTGCTTTCTCCTTTTATGCAGACCCCTAACCACTCTGCACTTGCTTAACTAATGTCTTCTAATGTTTTCTTCAATATGTTTCACTGAAGATATTGAAAATGAAGATTTGGCTGGACTTCTTAGGCATATGCAGGTGCTCTCTATCTAAGATGTAAAGAAAATTAATGTAGCTGGGCTTGTGACAACACTAAACAGGTATATCCTAGCCACTTGTTGGAACAAATAGGTACTTAGTAACTGAGTTTCTCAAACAACAGCTCCAACCCCACCTGCAAAGTCATTAGCTTGAGAATTAATTTCTTAGTGGAGATAGTGCTCTCTCATGCAGTGACCCAGTGGAAATGGAAGAAGGGAAAATCATCCCTTGCTAATTGAGCACGAGAGAATTTTCAGAGTTTTACAAGCAGAACAAGTGGAAATGTAAATGGTGATAATTGGGAGTTAATTATTCCCAGTAGCACTTTATGTACTCTCTGAGATGTGTGCATGGAAAGAGATGGGAAACAAAAGATATGGTTACTTCATTTTGACCTTTAGATGAAGGTGTAAGTAAAAATATCCAAAATACCAATATAAAACACCATTTAATGTTCTGTTCCTGGGAACAAATATAACTTATTTCTCTGGTTCCTGACTTCTGTGCCCAGGAAAAAAGAGTTTCTGTGGTCTTTTGAAATATATTTTTAAATATTGCATTCACATAGCATTTGGACTTGTGAATGTTGATAAACCAGAAGAACCTACATAGTGCATGAATCAGTTCATGACATGTAAATAATAATTTATTTGTTCACTGAGACTCGAACAGAAATCCCAAGGGTGACAGAGGGACTCACATAGGAGTTCAGTGTTAAGCTGTAAGCATGTCTAGTCTGTTAACTGAAGGCCTTCCAAAAATACATATTTCTAAAGCATTTCCTTGCTAACCTGTATGATAGCACCTACAGTTGAGTGACGCTTTGATTTTGAATGGCATGATGGAAGAAGATGGACATGCAGCTCATTTCAGCAGAGGAGAATGAGCACCCACTGAACACCAGTGACAGGAGACTGCTATGCAACTCTGAAGTTAAAATAATTTCAGGTGGAAGGCCAGTAGGAAGGCCATTAATTTATCCAAAATAGAAAAATCACACTAAAAGAGTTAGGAATTAATTTTTTAAGAACTACTTACATTAAAAAAATTTAAACTAAAAACTGTACCGCCAAAGGTTAATAGACACTTACATGGATTTTAGTACAGGCAGTCTTCCTGTCTGGGTACTTGACTTCCCTGGTGGTGTGCCTTCCATTATGTGAAATGCTGATGTTTTGGCAAGTCTTTTCATAGCACATTTCTGAGAGAGGAAGGAGCTGAGAGAGAACAGAATCCACCCTGGAACAGCCACCTGTGCAATGGTTAGAAACTCTCCTGCTTTGTGGGAAAATCTGACAACGTTGTCTTCTCTGACTAGAAACAGCTTAATCATAGAGTTAGAGCTGATTCTGTTTATCGTCTTTTTTTCCTAATTCTACCAAATTAATAGAAATATTTCTGCTACATAAGAGTTAGAGAGAATTAATTCAAGACAGAAAATGCTCTTTCACACAAGTCAAGTGAGTGGCCAAACCCAACCTGATAGGTTCCCAAGAAAAAGTTTAGCAAACTTGCATTTACTGATATCCCTCCTCAAATATGCTTTCTTGACTTTTTTTTGCTCTTACTATTAATGTTATACTGAACTAATATATACCAGTGGTTACTGCCACATACCACAGGCTTTCTTTTTAATATTACAGAGAAAGAAGCACCCTTAAATTCTTTGATAAAACCACAGCTGGGAAGATGTGAATGTCTGTGAGAGCATTTGATGTGTTGTCTGGAAATTAAACATGTAAACCAGGTAGAGGCAGCTATATGGTGCACAAGGCTGTGTGACACATTGTACAGTCCATGTTTAAGATTTTTTTTCTCTATGCTCTTGATATTTTCACTGACCCTTTTCTCTAAAAGAATTTAGCAAGGTATTTTTTCTCTTATTTACCGAAGCAAATATTTTTCTATTGTGCTGTTTTCAGATGCAAAGTGCTTTATCATAGCAAAGGATATTTTAAGCCTGACATTACAGTCAGAGAGAAAGAAACAATGGGAGGTTAATGACTTCTGTTTCAAAGGTGGTGGTAATCACAGAAGTCAAGGTGAGAAGTGATTTCATTTCTTCCAAAGTAATATAGATGCATCTTAGAGGCATATGGAGTCACATGATAACAAAAAATGTCCTATTATTCTTTGAAAAAAGTGGTTGAACTGCTCTGTCTTTCTGATATGACAAATCTATGCAGATGCTCTGCATTTTGTTTAAGGGCAAGCCTTAACACAGAAACTGAATTATTGCCTGAGTTTTCTTTCTGGCATGTTGAAGAACAGAGAAGGGATGAGAAATGTAGAAAGACAAAGAAGTCTATATAGCAACAAAAATTAATTTTTTCAATGCTTAGTTAAGTTGGAAGAACACAATTCTTAGCTGGAGAAGAGCCTGAATAATTAAAAATGCCATATAAATATAGCAACATCATTAGATACCAAAATTGGATTTATCTGAGGTCATAACACAAAGCTTCACAGGTATTTGTTCACAAGAGAAAAATATCTCCTGTGATTAGAATGCAAGAGTTTGGGTTAGTGTATTTCTAGCAGTTCTTAGTGACCTCATACAGTTCACTGCTATTGTTCAGAATAAGCTTCTGGATTTCTGTGGATGTAAATGCAAAAGTCACTTAGTATGGGTAAATAGCACAATGCTGTTTCTTGTCTAACATGTTCTCATAAAAACTGTTGACTGAACTGTTCAAAGGCTGAGAGATCCTACATCTAAATATGCAAGATCCTAATAATATGGTCAGATTTTTATGCATGTGCTCTCTCTATAAAAATAACTTTCAGTACTGGAGTACTTCAGTTTGCTTATTTTGATCTTTTTTTCCTTCCTTTTTATCATAGCAAACATCCCAAACTAAACAGATTCAGAAAAGCCACATTTCATCAAACAGAAGGTTTGAAGACCACCTCTGCTAAAGACAGCAGCATGATTTTCCCAAGTAAATGTTTCTGTACAGAGCAGTAACTGACTTAAAGTATAAGAAAGTGATTAGATTTGGATCCCAGCTCCTAGGTAGCATTATGTGTGTGGAATGGGAGTGGCAGAAAAAAAAAAAAAAGAACCCAAAAAGACATGAACTAAGGTTGCACTATGCACAATTTTAAAGATATTTTGAAGTACAAAATCACATGAAGCCTTTCAGGCACCTGCATGGAGTTTAGCCTTCCATTCTAGGATCAGGTCATCAGTTTTATCTGTGTTTGCATATCTGTAGCCCCTACAGATACTTGAAAAATATTTTTTTAGTCCCTGTATGGCAGCATCCTCCAAGCACAAACACAATTTTTGGACACTCAGAAAACAAGTACTGTAGGGGTCTGTCCTGCGGCCTGTGCTATTTAGTGTCTTTATTGGAGACCTGGGAAGGTGACTGAGTGCATTCTGTCATTTTTTCAGGTGACACCAATTCTGCAGGGCTGGGTCTAGTTTATTTAGGAGCAGGGACAGCTTCAGGGCACCAAACAGCATCCTGGTGTCTACAGGGAGGGAATTGAGGGGACAGGGATGGACAGGAGGGTGATACTGCAGCTGGAGCAGGAGAGGTTTGGACTACACGTATTATAATCAACATGTCACCCTGAGGATAAGAGGTGGAGGAGGTTCCCCAGAGTGGCTGTGGACTCCTCATCTCTGGAGATTTTCACACCCCCTTGAGACAAAAGACCTGTGCCTCCCCAGGTGTTGTCCCTGCTTGGAGCAGCAGATCACAGTAGGGACGTCCCAAGTCCCCCTAAAACCCACATGATCCAGTGATTCTGTGTACAAAACAGAAAATATGAGAAATCTTTGTACTATTTATAGGCTGTGTGATGAAGGCTTACTCTAACAGTGAGACAGAACTGAATGCACCATTTCTGGTTTGGGGTTTCCTTTGCTGTTTTTAATATTCTTGTAGGCACCTGTGCTGAACAGATGGGCTTTCTCGTATATAATTTGAGAGTGGCCTTTCAGTTTCATCAACTTTCCTGTACATTTTCTAATATATTTATTTCTTTCTCAGCAGCTGGTTCTTCTCCCAGCTGCATAAGTTTCAGTTGTGAAGGAAAGTCATTAATAGCCAAAGACAGATGGGTTATATCTTTCTAGTCCTGGTACATAGTCTTATCTGGAACATACATTTTCAGTAAACATCCTTGCTTTCTCTGCCTTGTAACTATCACAAAAGACTGAAACTTTACTGTGTTAAGATTCATTTTTATATTTAAAAAAAATAATCAAGAACTTTGTTGGATTTTATTTCTTTATTGCACAGGAAACAAAATAGAAGTTCAAAAAACCCGTTGATTTTGGAACATACGAATAATCATATAAAGTAAGACAGAAGTTTCTCTACCCCACCATTCTGTTTCTGATAGCAGGCAGTTGCAAAGCCTTAGGAAAAGTGCAAGTATAAGGCAAAGTGATAGTCTCTCAGCCATGAGAAACTTGCCTTACTGATGAACTTTGAGGCAAAAGCTGTACCTACATCTTTCTGTTTATTACTACCTTACGGACTTGAGCATTAATTTGCTTGTAAGTCTCTGGTCCCATGCACATTACCCTATGACTATAAATATAATCAGTTTAGATGATGTCTTATGTGGTAACTTCTTTGTGTGATCTAAATAATAAAAAATAAAAATCTTGTAGGCAACAGTGATATTATTTGACATCATAAAAATCTTGTAAGCAACAGTGATATTATTTGACATCCTGTGTCTACCACACACGTAGTTTGAAGCTACCTGAATGACTTAACTGTGGCTCAGATGCTTTTGTCTCTATCAGGCTTTGGAACAGATAGTCCATATCTATAGACGATTCTACAGTACAGTTTCTGGTGAAAGGAATCTAATTTGCACAAAACCAAACTGATCCTGTAGATTGAACCAATGTAGAGATGTTGGGTAACTGGGGACAATTGGCAAATCCACTTCAAAATCACATCCCTGCTCCAAACCAACAGTTCTGTGTGCATCAGCCATGCTATTATTCACCTCACCAGTAGTATTAGTGACTAAATTATTCCTCTTCCTCAAAGGAAGCCATTTTTGTCTTTTTTCACTCTATTTTACAGTCTCTGGATCATTTCTTGTTCTTTCATGTCATTTTTCAAAGGGCAAGCAAGTGGAAAAGGGGTGTAAGGATTATACACACTCTCCTAATTTTCAGTGCCCACATGGCTTTAAACAGAACCATAACAAAGTTTTCAATTTTTATTCCTTTCTAGTAGTTCCTGACATTTTATTTTCTTTTCTGCTGCTGCTGAGTGCTGAGGTGGTGTTTCCAATGAACTACCCAGAAGGACACCAGCAGCTTTTCCCAGGAGTGGCAACAGCTCACCAGAGTATATTTACAGTTAGCTTGTTAGTTCTCTCCTTTCTGCTTTACTTTGCATGTATGAGCACTGAGTTTCATCTATTTTTCTGGCCAGACCCTCAGCACAGTGCAAATCTTCAGCAAGCCTTCACAGTAATTTCTGGTTTGCTGGTCTTGAAGATGTTATTTCACTTACAAGCTTTGTCATGTTACAGTTTGTCTCCTTTTCAAGACTTTTAGAATAAGTTGGCATTGTATTGGTAGGGGCACAAAACCCCTGCCTCCTGGTTGTGACACATGTCTGTATATTACTACAGAGTAGTAGTAATAACAACAGTAATAAAAACTATCTTTCTGTGGTTAACCTATGTGAGATTAAGCCCATATCAACTTTTTCTTCTTACTGTTTTCAAGGTGTCTCCTTGAGAAAGCTTTCTAAAAATCCAGGCATATTCTGTCAGACACATCCCT
Source organism: Nycticorax nycticorax (assembly GCA_023375905.1). NCBI lineage: Eukaryota > Metazoa > Chordata > Aves > Pelecaniformes > Ardeidae > Nycticorax > Nycticorax nycticorax. Next base: position 1,109,354 of record JAKFQP010000130.1, read on the forward strand.
GTGATCTCTGACTTTTCTAAGTCCTTCAGGGTACTCAAACTTATTTGTGAGGTATGACTTCCTTCCATAAAAATAATTTTGACTCTTTCCCTGTATATCATATTTATGCATGTCTGTTATTTAAAGATCTGCAACCACTTAAAAGCTTGAGTAAAACACTGTGTTTTCCCCCCTTAGATGTTTCATTTTCAGTAATGTCTGTATCTTCTCTTAGGCCAAAATTTCCAGCCATGGCAAAATGGAAGAATTAATTTCTGTTTTAAAAGTTCCCTTTTAGAATGCATCAAAGTTTAAAACCAATTAAATGCAGGATCTGAGAATAAGTAATGTACTGGCTATAGTAGTTAAGCGTGTTAACACTTTGTATCATATATGGCTATCTAGATTGTATAGTTTAGAGAAAACAAACAGGAAATATGTCTCATTAGAGTACTATACTCCTTTATCTTCAGTTAAGAAGCTAAAAATTAAATTTGTGCATATACTACCCAAGTAAGAGGGTTAAGTGAGAACTGATAAACTCATTTTGCCACTGAAGTTGACTGCCAGATGATCAAATCTGCTTTGTACTTAAGATACAAAATTGTGCCATGAATGGAAAATCATAAAGCAGTTGTGCCCTGGTTGTAACCCAAAAGAGAATCTGCTTTACACTTGGCTGTTTCTGTGCATGTTAAATATTCATGACCAGATTTACCCGTTATAGAAACGCTCACTCATGTCATTATGCCATATAATGAATTGCTTCCCCTGTTGAAAGTAGTTATTATAACTTTGTATCTCATCCAATCACATATTAAGTTTTCCCCCTTCCCCACTTCTATACCTCCTTTTGTTTGCTGAGGGTTTTTTGAGAGATAAATGTAAGGCTGATATTTTACAGGATTAATTACAACCTGCACAATATAGTTATAGGTGCCTTACATTACACCTGTTAGGCCTTCTGAGACCAAACACCTATGTAGCAGCCCACAGACTGCATATTAAAATCTGCTTTTTCAAATGAAAATGGGCAATGCCTTCCAAATATCCCTCATGGCTTTAATTATCTTGTAGACTATCTCCATCATAAATTATGTCTAAATTTGGACATTCAGCTTTCTTCTGGTGAGGCACCTTTTCTGTCCACAGAGTTCACCACTTCCTCTCCATTCTCAGAAAACAAACCCCAAGACAGTTCCTGTCTCTTGGTTCACTGACATCACCTTACAGCAGGAAGAAGCAGGAGGAAAGAAGTCCAGATTAAGGTGGGTTGTCCCCCTTCCTTCCATTCTCAGGAGCAAGGGTCCTGGGCACCAAGCAGTGGATATTGCTAACCACCCTCTCAGTGACACAGAAGGAACAGAAAAAGAAGCCTCACTTTGAAAGGGAGGCAACCTGTTTCTAAAAGTTTCAGTTATCCTAAAGAGTTTGAGAGCTGCAGCTATAGGAAACAGGTTTGAGTTTTAACCCAGTTTTGGATTATAACCATTTGCACAGGATACAAATTATGGTTCAAACACAAAGTTCTGACTTAACCTAAATTCTGTGCACTCCAAGAAACCATGAATCACCTCTGCTGGTAACCCAATTTTGCCTTCCCTTCCCTTTCTATTACCCTAGAGTACTTGATTTGCACATAAATTATCTGAGCGGGTCATGTCGTTTTGAACAGAAGGTACAAGACTTGGTCACTGAAAAGTGTTCAGAGTGATAATGCCAAGCTTTTCCTTATGGACTGAGATATTGAAAGCAATGTATGGTGTTTTTCATAGCATACCACATGGAAAAAAATTTCAAATAATGTTGTTGGGGTTTTTTGTGCTGTTTTGTAACTTCTCTGCTTGTGGCAGGTAATTTTTTTTTTTTTTTTTTAAGATTAGAAACCTATTCTATTTATTTTGTTTATAGGTAGAGATAACTTTAATCAGACCCTTGACACAGATACATAAGTATCCTGAATTCTTGAGTATCTGATTTTATAACATAAATAGCCACCTGTAACAAGAAACCCTCTTTAAAGTGAGGTTGTCCATGTTTTTTGAAAGCTGTTACTGTTGAATCACCATGAATAGTTAATCTAATAGAATCAGCTGCAAGATGGATGGGCTGGGAAAGTTTGTTTCATTGCAACAAGTTTTGAATGCCACACTTCTTTAATTTGGGACAGGGAAAATTAGTGTATATGTGTATGTCTATCTGCCTCTATGTCTGCACATGCCTCAGTTATAGACATTTATGTTATTTCAAAGGGATTAAGGAAGACAAGTTTCAGAAACCACACGCTTATGTGATACACTTGATTCTTTACTTATTTTAAGGAACTGGGAGAAGTTTATTTAAATAAGCTCTAAAAACATGTTTTCCAGATAGTTCAGGCATTGTATTTAATATAATTTATTTTGATACGGAACTCTTCAGAGGTGTCCAGCAAAAAACAGTGGTTGTTATAAAGACCCAAGGAACAACAATGTTTTCTTCTCTTTGAGGATCTTGGTTGCCAAATAGGAACACGAACTTTCTGGAATCATCAAGCACAAGCCTCTGCAGTCCTCAACCCGCTTCTGTGATGTGCACATACCTTCACGAACAGAAGCTCTAACCCTTCTCACATCCATTGTCAGACTGAGCTAGATTGCACACCAGATGGAGAGGTCTGGAGTACAGTTTGTTGATAATTTTGCCCACCACAACAACATGCTTTAGGGTAGTACTCTGGTATATGTACGGACAGGTACCTTGTTTTAAGTATTCTTTCCTTATGTCTAAATGGAATTTTGCAGGAAGCCAAACTATTTTAATGATCAGACTGTTCATGCCAATGAATTTACACTGATATGAGAGTTTAAAAGAAGAAGGGTTTTTTGTCACAAATAGCAGTACCTTTTCTGGTTCAAATGGTGATCTACTTCATGACTAAAACAGTTTCTGTGGTATCTTTTCTTGAATGAGGAGTCCACAGTCTGGTCTATTTGTCTAGCTCAATAGGTGAATGGAGATTTTATTTTTCCAAAGGATAGCAGTCCAGATTCATCCTTAGATTTGGCAATGAGTAACTCCTTGTGCTGTAGTCCCAGCAGCCTACCTTTCTATGGCTTGACATGCTCTAGCCTGCTGCCTGCATGACAGTCTGAAGGCAAGAGAAACAGGGAAATTATAGATGAGGAGATAACATATTTATAATTTAACCTTATTTTTAGAAGTACAACCAATTTTCTTGAGGCAGGTCTTCCAGTAGAAATGTTTTTATTTAGTGATAGAAAATTATTGAAGGTATGATTGTACACTGAATGAGTGTGTATATATCACAGAAATTCTGCCAGCATTATTTAAAATGTAGAAGTAAATATAGCATTTTTCACTCACAGATTTCAGAGCACTTTGCCAAACAATTTACTGCCACAGGAAATTTAATAAATTTTCTTAAAGTCATGGGAGAGACCATTGGTAGAATGAATGACTGAAGCAAACACCTTGTCTGGTGCCCTGTTTAACTGCTTATACTATTTAATTTAAAGCAGTTCACCTTGACTGCATATGTCAAGAGGCATTTGCACATTTGTTAGCTTAGTCTGAAATAAACCTCGAGTCAGATCTTCCACTATATTAATCTGCATAGCTCTTTTGATGCTGGTAGAGCTATGTTTTAAAAGACCATACATTTCTGCACTGTTGCTTACTCTTGTTGAAATACTGTACGCAGCTATGGGTATTGTCTACTGTCCAACAGTGCTATTTGAAAATGGAATTTCAAAAATGTTACCGGTGTGAGAAACTTAAATATTTTGCAAGTTGATGCATCATTTAGAAGACTTGGTCCTCAACCAATAAAAGATCAATATAGTCATTCCTGAAGTCAAGACTGAGGATGCAACTCTTCAATTCATACAAATTAACAGATAAACCGAATCACTGTATAAAATATGTATCAGAATCCTCACATGCTTCTGGATGTATCTAGATGTGAGAAGAAAACAATATTTATGCATCCAAGAGTCTAGAGAAAAATCAGAACAAGATTTTTCAGTCCCGTGGAAGATGAAAATAATGCACGATAAGTCATTTAGTAATTCAAAGACCAACTGACCAGCAACTTTCCCACAGTCAACCTGTAGAGATTATGCATGCCAATGCACTTCATGTGAACACAGCTGTCATCCCATTTTGAGTGCTACTATGATCATGGCCTCTATTTTTAAGGGAAGTAGAACTAATGCTATCCTCCGGTGCTCTGTGTATACAAAAAAATAAAGTTCCTGGATTACCACAGTGCAAAAATCTAATGGTGCTGCTTTGCTGCAGGCTGGGGCAAAGAGGAATCAGTAACATTGTTTCATGATTTGAAACATCACACAGTCACAGTTGTGTTCAATGAGTATTTTAGCAAGTTGTGGTATGTTGTACGAAGTTATTAATTAATTTGCTTTTGCAACTAAAATATCTCTTTTAAAGCTGTAATTAGAAATTATGTGGACAATTAGATTTATAAATAGAGAATCTTATTCAAGTAAATTAATCCAGATGTTTATTACTGTTTAAAAAGCTGTTCCAGATGGCTCAGTATATCTAGTTACGTGAATAACCCTGGACTGCTTTACTCAATCAAAGGAAAAGGTTTCAGTCATTTTCCTTGCTTATTCACATATACTAAATATCTGTCCAAAGCAAAGTCCAGGTGACCTAAACCATATAGGCAGTAGAACAAAAATGAATAAAAGTATTATTTGGATACTTCATAACATATTATAGAACAAGAAACCTTTCCAAATAAATAACAAAATAAAAGTGTTATAATCTGCTCATTTTGAAGGGACTGACTTCACTCTGTATGACAGAAAACAAAAAAGCAGAAAACATGAGCAGGTCCCATAGTTTTAGCATTTTCTGATCTGTATGTATCTGTTAATTTACTTTAATACTTCACCCTGTGACAGATTGGGCCTCGCTGTGCATTGTGGAGCATACACATCCACATTCCCATTGTGGCCAATGGGAAAAAGCTGGGTCACATCCCAAACTTCTTTAACTGTCTTAATGCCATTCTTTTTACGTTACCACATGTAACTCTCTCTGCTGAGGTTTTTAGCTTATGTTGAGTGAAAGAAGGAGTTTTAAATCACTGAGAATGGGTCCTGTGTTATCTAATATATACTCAGAGATGATGGAGGTGCATACACCTGTGTATAGTATTGACTCTCTATGTCAGGGAGACAGAGTATTGTACATGAAGAAATTATGAAGGGACTGAGCCCCTGGGGTGGATTCAGCCTCAGTAGCAAGGAGCAGCTGCAGAAGTAAGACACTCCCAGGTGAACCAGTGCAGTTCGTCCCTCTGCCTAAACTTCCACCCTCCTTATCTATTTTCAAAGACAGTACGTGATTTTTCCAGCAAGTTTCTCACAAAATGAAAATGAAAGCTACACACAGTTGCAAATACAGTAAATGTGGCTGTTGGAGAGGACGTATGAAGTTTTTGTTTTCTCAAAGCAGAAGGGAGATTGTTACTATCAAGGTGCATGAATAAAAAAAAAAAAATACTAAGGGAAATTGGATTTCCCTTTTATCCCAAGCCTGAAAACAGAATTGATGTATACTTTAGTCATTGCCTCAGCTGTAAGTCAAGATGTGAGGATTTCTTCACATAATCATAATCACATAACGTTATACTTCATGAGTATCCCCACCTACTGCTATGTCAGCCCAGATCACAGGAAGGGCAAACTGCAGCCAAACTTTTTTGTGTGTGTGTGCTGTGCTTTTCTCTGTTCAAATAGATTAGAAATACTTACTGCTCACTCGATAATGATAGTAGTGATAGTGATAGTAGACAGATACCAAATTTTCTGGAAGGTCTTGGTAACCATAATCAGGAACATATCTGGAGGGAATGAGAGTCTAGGATCATGATGTGGTTCTCCAAGCTGGAGTACCTGATGGCTTGACAAGAGGGTGATGCATACACTGGTGATACATAATGGTTGTATCACTTCCCTGATGGACATCAGAATATCATCTTCATACAGACTGTGTGACTGCTGTTATCCAGGCTAGCAAAAATAAGAAAACAATGAATCAGTAACATCGTCATTGGAAGGTGAGCTTAGGTTTGACCGTCTTATTGTTAAAGGAGTTGCAACAAGTCAAACTTGCTCATGATATACTAGTACTTACTCACCTAAAGACCAATTTGTTATTTAGTGTCCCTCAATATCTGCATGAGATAGAAAACAACATATTTTTGGTGTTCATGTGAAGCCTGTTATGGGTCTGTCTACTTTAGACACTATATAAATCTCACTATCTAATTTTAATACTTCTTTTTCCCACAACTGCAGTGTAATATTGTTGTTAGGAAACAACTGAGACAGTTATATGCCTAAAGTCATGCAGAAATATATGAAAAACAGAGAACTGAACAGTGTCTGATGTTTTTATAATAGTTGAACAGTTTTTACACTTAAGTTCACTAAGTGTAAATGTGAAAAACATTGGTATCTGCATGTAAACAAAACAACAGAGAAACCAGAAAGAGTCTTCTGATCACTCCAAAGATTTCAGCTGGTATCAACAGCCTTATAAATGAATAAGTTTAGTGGCCCAAAACACATAGCTTAAGTTGGTTTTTTTTTTATTTTTGCACTAGGATATAGCAAATATATTTAGGGGGAGGCAGAAAAGTGTTTTTTGTTATAATTTTTTAAATTTATTTTTCTTTTGTTGACATCACCACTTTGCCATTTTCAAATTACCTGAGCAATTTTTGTCACAAGCAACAGTTAAAGACATCTCAGTGATTTCAGTATGGTTTCTGCTTGTCTGCTACTCATTTATAAAGTGATAATATTGTGTGTAGTCACCCCTCATTAACATTTCCGTTCTACATAGTACTGCAGTTTTGTCCAGTGAAGTTCATGGCAGTGATGTTCTTTGTCCTTCTACTACTGATTTTTATGATCTGAAAAAGATGTTGAATATTGCACATATCCTGCTGTGGGTAAAGGTATTGTGTACTGCATATCTCAATGACTGAAATGTACAATAAGCTATATGTGTTGTTCTGACATTCTGTGCACATGGTTGAAGAAGTTTGCCAAACTTCTGTATCGGTCTACGCTGCAAAGTCAACAGTCTTAGGCAATTCAATACTAAGCCTGAAAAATAAGCTCTTTGAGAGACTTCTTTTGACCTCTCCTTCCTCACACGGCATCCAGAATTTATGGGAAAATGTGAACATTTTCAGAAAAAACTGGATCACTGAAAAAATGTGCTCCACAGAGCAGAAGACTCTGCCTTTGGATCTGAGCCATAATGTTCTCCTGTGTAATCAAAGAGTAGTATTAAACTTCTATCACTGCAAGGACTTGCAAGAAGTACACAACACACACATTGTCCTGTCAGATTCCAGGAAGAGTGTCTGACAAAGGGTGTGACGCCATGTTAGGTGCACATGTAAAAAGCCCTTACACTTTTTTTGTGTGTGACTAATGATCTCAATGGTTAATTACCACCCAAGCCTGCTTGGATACCAAATTGAGCTGCATATTGCAGGTAGTCAAACTTATTTCTTACATGTCACTGATCAGAATTAACAAGTTCAAAGACAAAAAAAATGGAAGAATTTGAAAAAGGTTGCTTTGTTCTAAGTTTTGGACAGAATATGAGTTTTTATAAATATATTTATGAACAATTTATAAATTCAGTTGTAAGTAGCATAAAGAAAAGATCAAAAGGAAGAAATTTTTCTTTAGATGTATCAGTTTACTAATTTCTAAAATCTGTTGATCAGTTTTACTTTTATGAAATTCTTTATTTACCTATGATGCTAGAATAGCTCTATTTCACACAAGCTGTCGTTCCAATAATGCTTAGGTTCAAAAGTACAGAATTACCAGGAAAGAAGCTTTACTTCTAAACCATAGGCTAAACCTATGGTTTAGCTGGCTTTCCTCTCATTATAACAAGCAAATTCTCTCATCTTAACTTTGTTGGCTGAGTCTATGAATATATAAATCCTTTATTCTTCTAGCATAAAATACCAATGAAGAGATTAAATGCTCTATGGAAAATTAATTCAGTTTTGTAGAAAGTTGCCCTTTGAAGTGCAGGTGGTTTTGTGTGTGTCTTAACATTTTCTGCTTGTGTTTGTTAGCAAATTTTAATTGTATTGGTCTACCAAGAAAACAGTATAAGCTCTGTTAACACAGATATTTCATAACATTTAGGGATAAATTAGTTATGTATGTAGAAGGTTCCACATGCACCTCCCAAAGGACTGCCTAAAACTTCTCTAATCATATAATTGTTATCCCAAAATGTTATTTTCTCTTAATCACAAAATTCCGATAAGTAGCAGGTGAGGGTTACAACTTGAACTTTGATAGATACTGAGGGAGATGGTGTGAAATACTGTCAGTTAAAGCTCCTTTAGAGACTACAGGTGATACTTTTGACAGGGCTAGGAGTCAAGCTTCTTATTTTCCGGGAGTTTCCTGTCACTTCATATCAGTCAGCTGTATGTCAGCTCTATCTCAACCAAACAACAAGACTTACCCAGATGTCTATAAACAGCTGCAGATCTAATATTTTAAGTCAACTGCAGGTGCTTTATCAGAAAGTAAAAATCAAGGATGTAGGTAGCTCTTGTTTTAACCACTAGTATTAATTTTACTTTTATCATCTCTACTGTGAAACATTTGTGATTTGCAGTTAGTAGTCAGCAAAATGTATTGCTACATCAGTAGAAATCATTAGACACAACTAAGCATACTACTTCTTGAAAATAGAAAGAGTTTCACAAGGCCAAATGTCAGCTTTAATTGTCTCTAAAACTTAATCTTCACCAGCTCTTGATCTTACTGCTAGTTGGTTTTACTACTACCGCTACTACAACTGCTACCACCACCACCACTACTACTACTACTACTACTACTGCTACTGCTGTTATAATTTTTATAGAAGTTTCTAAATAATTTGGCAACATTTTAGAATAACACTTGTGCCAAATTCTGGTTCTAAATTGTCTGGGGTTGGGAATTGAAGACAGTTTGGGTTTTTTTCCCCACTTTTCTCAGGCTTATCTCTAAATGAGCCAGGTGGCTTTTAAACTACAAGACCAAACACTGCAAAATCATTCATTTCTTTGTGTTCTTCCCACACTTTATTTCTTGGCACATTCCCTTGCTTCTATGAGTTTTGTATTCTTTTGGAAAGATAGTAGTGGCAACCCTTCCATGGAGAGGTTTGAAGTACATATATGTCCTTCAGAAATCCAGGAATAATCAAACTGAGGAAACAGCATGCTCAGGAGAAGCTATAGAGTTGCTATCTCAGTTTATGGCTCATGATGTCCTTCCTCTGTTACATGCAGAATCAAGGACAAATATTGTACACACCAACTAAAAGGAGTGTTGGAATAGATTTAAACAAAACAGTAACCCAACCAGAATTTTAAGTCTTTGTTGCCAAAGCAGTAAGAGAAGAATGGCATTCCCTTAAACATATATGTATTGTTAGTTGTGGCTAACACTGGAAGTCAGGTGTGGAAGGGTTATATTCAATTATTTTAAATTGCATTGTTTCGGTAAGTGTAAATCAATGAATGTGTAAAGTAATTACATGGTAGAAAAACTGGTTTGAATCCTGCTTACCAGGGTTCTTACTTGCAGCGGTCTAGGCAGAAGTTCTTCCAGCTTTTATTGGTGTAATTCAGGAGAAATTCTCTTTTCCTGTGCTTGCCCCTTTTCATGTTCATTTCCTTCCATTTTGTCTTTATGTAGAAAATGAAATCAAGGTATTCCTACACATTTGTAGGTTAAATCCAAGGCGTCCTTGAAAATTACCTTTCAAGTGACACCTGGCAAGGCTTTAAATTCCTAATAACCTAGGAGGAGATAATGTTCTATGGTTTATTCATTCTGAATATGTAAACTCTATGTAAAATTATAATTAGGAATTTTCAAAGAGTAAATTATTCTACTCATATATTATTACATTCATTAATATGAGAATTAGTGAAGGAAATAGTTGCTAGTGTTAACCAAAAATTCTCTCTGCCAGAATTTTCTATCACTATATTACTGATACTATTTAATTTAATCTCTGTTTAATATAAAATCAAACCAAACAATAACAAAGAAAGAATGTTTTGACTATTTTTTGTTAATAGATATCTTCAAGGTGGGGAGAGTTTTCTTCAGTGAATTTAATTCAGTAGATATTTGAAGCATAACACATACTGCTCCCAAAACAGATAATAAAACTTAGAGAAGTCAAGCATGACCTGATTTATGCAAAGATCTGGTGATCACCTCATGGCACACCTAGTAACAGCATTTTGTTTAATCTTGGTACAGCCCTAAGATCGTAAGTGGTGTTGATATTCTTAAATATCCACTATTAAAGATGAGGTCTGTGATAGCGGGGTTTGGTTTTTTAGAATAATGTAAGGATAGACTGAATGCCTTATTACAAGAGTACAGATGGGCATTGCCCTATTTTTCATTTGGATAGAAAAGACACTTTTGCTAACAATACTGTCTTCACTAATTATTAAAGCAACAGAACATCCAGCCCAGGCTGCACAAACCTGTTGTGGGTATTACATGCCATCAGTCAACAAGACTAAGCTAATGAGAAGTTATTTGCACATAAAAGAGAAGTGGCTGCAATCCAGTCTTTTCAATATGCACATTTTCTCTAAGCAAAGCTAGTTAGAGAGTGAGCACCCAGAATTATCATCTACTTCAAATGGCAATCTTTGTTTTTTGCACCAGTTAGTTTGGCTGAGTATAGGATTAAGAATGCCAATATGCTATATTTTTGTTCCATAGTGAGTTGGTGTATATGAAATCACTTTTGCCTGAAGGGTGAAGTAAATAAGGAGTATGCATACACAGATGGTTTAAGTTTTTTACTGAAATCTTCAGCTGAGTTAAAATATTGAGTTCTTGTCCTTTCCAGCTTTGCTGAGACTAAATGGTTTCATCCAGGCTGAGTATCTCATTAAGTGTGTAATGTTGCTTTCATTCCTGAAAGGAAGATCTCGCAAAAGTAGATTATTCACAAAATCAGATCTTAAAATGAGAAGTGTATACTGTAAATGACTCAATCACTTGAAAATAAAATATGTTGTGTAATATTAAAGATGAGAAGAATTTTATTTGATTCACTATTAAGAATATACAGTGGCACATAGACATAAAGACAAATATGAATATTACTGTAAATATAAAAATAGGTATGGTTCCCTTGGATCAAGAACTTACATTCTTTGATTTAAATACATATTGGAATATCACATTGGGTTTTTTTTTGGGGGGGGGAGGGGTGGTGGTGGTTGGGGGTTTTTTCGGATTGGGTGATATTTTGTTTTCCATATAGTTTTCAATGTCTGTGCAGAATTTAAGGGCTGATACAAAGCAGCTGACTTCAGTTAGAAAGTGGCAACCTTAAAGAAATCTAGAGTTACTGTAATTTTAATAAATATTTTTCCTAACATAAAAAAATGCATGAGCAGTAGATATCACCTTTATTTTTTTACAACAAATATTATCTTTTGCAACTTTAGAACATATGTGTTATGACTCCTGTCAGATGTTCATGAAGTTAAAATGATTCTAAAACACAGTCAGTACTTCAGAAAAAGTAAAAATAATTAGATTTTCCATTCATAAGGAGCTAAATATTGCTGTTCACTTCTTTTTCAGGTTTCTGTATACAAAATGAATACATTAATACTGCCATTTTATTGAAGTGTTGCTCCAGTACATTAGATGTAAGAAATTAAACAGAATAGTTAAGAATGATTGGGCAGTAACAAGTCTTAGTTATTTTGATGCTTAATATATCTTTTTAAAAAAAGAGAAAAAATATTCTTTTCAAATGATTCATATTTCTTACAGGAAAATAAGATATGACTAATAAATCTGAATCTTAAAAGAAACAGATGGTTTTAAAACTTTAAAGTTTGAGGAGACAAGATTTCTGAATACTTAGCATGACTGCAAATAATCAGATAAAAATACATGTTACTATACAGACACATAGTTTCCTATGTAACATTTTTGACTTTTTTGAGGTAAAGGAGATGTTCATAAGGGTGAAGCAAAAGCAAAAGCAAGAAGAAAAGGAAAAGGAAAGGGAAAAGGAAAAGGAAAAGGAAAAGGAAAAAAGGAAACAGGAAAGTAAAAGGAAATAAAGAAAAAGAGAAAAGGAAAAAAGATAAAGAAAAAGGGAAAGAAGAAGAAAAGGAAAAGGGGAAAGGGAAAGAGAAATAAATAAAAAGAGATAAAGAAAAAGAAAAAAGATAAAAAATAGAAAAAGAAAAAAGATAAAGAAGGGGAAAGGAGATTGAAAAAATAAAGAAGAAAAAGGGCAAAATAAAATAGAAAAAGAAAATGGAAAAAAGGAAAAGGAAAAGAAAAGGAAAATTAAATAAAAGGAAAAGAAAATAGAAAAAGAAAATAAAATGGAAAAGGGAAATAAAAAAAGTAAAGGGAAACATAAAAATAAAAGTAAAAAACAATTAGAAGATGGAAAGGAAAAGAAAAGGAAAATAAAGGAAAAATAAAAGGATAAAGAAAATAAAAAAGAAAAAGTAAAAATAAAAAAGAAAGAGAATGAGAATGGGAAAGAGAGAGAAAAAGAAAGAGAAAGGGAAAGGGAAAGGGAAAGGCAAAGGGAAAGGGAAAGGGAAAGAGAAAGGAAAAGAGAAAGGAAAAGAGAAAGGAAAAGGAAAAGGAAAAAGAAAAATAGAAAGGAACAGGCAAAGGAAAAGGAAAAAGAAAAATAAATAGAAAAGGAAAAGCAGAAAAAGAAAAGCAGAAAAAGAAAGAAAAAGCTTGGTCTCCTGATTTGCTTTATCCTTATGTAATTGTTTATTTTTAGAACAAGTCCTTATGACACTTCCCTACCTAGCTTTCCAAAAACTACAAAAATGGATTCATACTGACTAATTATGAATAAGTAGGAAGTCACTGTATTGTTATCTGTTGCAATGTAGAGTCCTCTTGGTGGAACTGAAGAGTGTGGCAATGGATCCAGCAGGTGATTATTTGTTGCATGTAGGACAGGAAGAATAAGAACAGACTTCTATTAAATATGTGTATATCACGATGCTGAATTTCAAGAACAACCAAAGGTCAGTTGCTGTGTTAATATATGATTCCCATTTGTACAAAGATTCTCACTTTGATGTGTGTGATTAATGTGTTTTCTTTCTTTGTAATGGAAATAATGTTTAATTTTGTTTAAGTTTTTAGCATTTGCACCAACCTGGGCAGGAGAAATAGACTCATTAACAACTTCATTATGCTGATTAAAGTTCTAGGATTCACTGTCTTCCTAATTGAGTTATGTATTACTGATCTGCCTTGTCTTTAAATATTTAATTGCCTGAGCAATTCCCAAGGGAACATTTTTTCTTTTTTTAATCCAAAATAATTTAGTAATTATAATAAACTTTTAATGAGTGAAGAAGACAGTCTGATTTTTTACATTCCTACTTGATCTGACATGGCCAACTTGCTGAATTAATCTACTAAACTAGGTGAGAAAATTTGGGCTTGAAACATTGGTTGTAGAGAGTGTAAGCACTTCATAACACCATCTTTTAATAAGGATCAGCTCTTACCATTGGAGTGAGTCTTCATGAAATGTATAGGCTACTTCTCCGATAGCTGACACACTTAGGTTAAATTTGGGAGACTGGGGTTCCCATGCTGTCTCTCTCATCTTTGTGCTGGCTTTAACCACGATGACTTATTTTCATTTCTGCAAAACCAAAATGTCAAGAAATTTGTTTCAGTTGGTTACCTCCGTGATTGCCTTCACAGAATGTGAATTTTTCTGTCTCTTCCAGCCATCCTCCCTAGTAAATCTGACATCCATTGCTTTATGAAAAGAACCCAGATTTGCTTTTAATTTGACTGTCAGTGTAACAAGGCTTTGAGGTAAAATAGTCAGTTGACCTTTTTATGGCACATACTTTTTGGATCATTCCACTGTTGCTCTCCTCATAGAACTTCCCAGTTCTTTTTTTTTCCATCAATAACAACAGAAAAAAAAAGCCCCCCAACACTTTTTATCCCACTATGGTCAGTTTTCCCATATAATAAAAATTTATTCATACTTTTCATAACTGCATGAGCATGAGGGTTGGGATATGTGTACATGCAATTATTGTTTAGCATGAAATCTGAAAGTCAAAGATTACATTGCTGCATAAGGTATGTGTCAGAAAATAGGAAGAAGAATCTGTAAGCTTTAAAAAATGTTGTGTTTTATATTTTAAATTAGAAAAGTTGTTTGCTATTTTAATTGTACTATATTAAACTTCACTGGTCTTTTTTTTTTTTAAATCCTATAGACAGATATAGAAAATATACGATTATTATCAAATAAATGATCCTTAAGTTTGATCTTATATTGCAGTATTTGTGGTTATATCACCATACCTGCAATGGAACCTCTTTTATAACAAATAGCCTTATGATTTGAACAGAGCCACTCCCTTTAAAGAAACAGATTGTAAGGAGTATATCTGATACAATGAGTGAAACAAAACACCTCTCAGACATAATCTTATGTTTCCTTTTGTTTTGGAGACAGCTCCTTTGTATGGTTGATAATATTATATGGTCTTTATGGTTAATGTTGTCAAAAACTTGAGCTCAGTTTTCTTTGTCTTTCAGAATTCTGACCCTGATCCAACATTATTCAGATCTACATTAGGACCCTTTGCTTATAATTTATTCTGTGCAGGTTAATATGCAAGCTTACTTTATAGTTTCAGACCTTCATAAATTCTTGTCATAAGAATTTTTATCTTTTTGTCTTGTGTGTTTTTATTGTTACCAGCATTTGAAAACTTTTTTTTTTGTTTTAATTTCCCCAGCATACTGCACTTTTCTATGGCATTACAGACCCTGTTAATGCATTCTGTCAAATGCCTAGCTTTTAACATATGTTCTTCTCATTGATTTCAGTCCTCTTTCTATTAAGCTGCTACTGAAGTTATAACTTGCTGAAATGGAAACTTAAGGAGTTATGTTCAGGATTGTTTTTTCCATTTTTTTTGTTCCATCAGCAACGATATGCAACTTGATGGACTTGAGGGGGAGAGAGAAATCCCAGGGATTTTTCTACCAAAAAAAGTTAAAAAATCTACCTTTTGTTCTACTGATCCCCTTTGTTCAAGTGTCCCAAGGCTAAATTCACAATAGAGTAAAAACACTGACGCACCTAAATACAAAATTTAGATTCTCAGAATAGCTCAGCAAATGCTGTACAAATCTTAGTCCACAAAATACACAGTGTTCATCAGTATCATCCCCCTGGCGGCCTCAGGCTGTTGTGATAGGTAGGCACAGGACTACACAACCTCACCTATGCTGAGCAGTTTAGCATGTGTTTTGGTGCCTGTGTTGCCTGACTACTTTGTACGTGGGGTCTCATCTGGTAAAAGCGCAAACTTCAGCTCTTTCCCAAGAGCTTATTTAGAAAATCAAGCAGGGGCTGCCTGAGAAACTATCACTTACCTCCTCAAAGGACATCCCAAACCATCATCAATGGGGTATTGGTACAACAGGTGGTGACAAATAGAACTATTTCACGGTTCAGAGATTTGGACATTTCCTACAGCTTTTGACTGCTCCTGCCCTGTGGTCAAAGGCTGCCTGGGTGCTTCACCATGGTTGTGGCACCAAGACTTAGCCAAATAGCTTGTTAAAACCAGCTACCTTCTGTCTGTTTTGTCTAGCAAATAGTAATTTATAATTCTAATTTATAGTTAGAATTATAGTTAAGTGTACCCCACTTGCAGTCTCTCTACATATGACTGATGATACTCAAACAAATATATATCCACTTCTATAACACATTCTCCCCTTAGAATCTGCTGGGTTTCGATTTTTTTTTCTTTTAACCTCTTCACACAAAACCAGATCAGCATTACATGATGAAATGCAGACTGCCACAAAATGAGCTTATTCCCAGTCAAACCATCTACTGCTAATCATTTAGCCTTTGAGTGGTTATTGTGTGTCTACAGTCTTTTTCAATCTCAAGCTATTGTTACCATATAATTTAGGAACATATCTCAGCAGCCATCAGTGCTACTGGCAATTTCATATATTTTCTAGAATCAAGTATTTTTAAATGACTGTATTTATCTTAAGTTTGCTTGGTTTGTTGGCAAAATTTTTGTTAGTACACCTTCATCTCTGTTAGAACACAGCATGAGAAGCACAGTGTGTTACACACTCTTTGCAAGGTTTTTCTTACAGAAAGCATGGTTTATAACTATGCAGTTACATTTCCTTCACTGTAGGTACATTAATGATTTTTCACTTAGTTTCAAATAATTTAAAATCATAAAACCTCTCTGTAGTGTATCTTCTTTTTTTTTTATTTATTTTTTTTGTAGAATTAGTCCACCTCACATTTAACATTTTTGTAATGTACATGGTTTGAATTGATTGTTTAGTCTTAAAAAAAAAATCTTGGGGTAGGAACTCCTACCTAGGTCATATCCAGAAGGATGATTTTTTGAAATGTAACAACTACCAGCTGATGCCAGCTACTCTCATGACATTAATTGCATTCCTTTCTCATTCCGGGTTGAATGGTTGGATGAAGGTAATTTAACAAGAAAGCTGATGAAGACAAGAAGTGTTATGCACAAAAGACTACTGTGAGATTTTCATACAATCAATACGGTTGATTTATATCCTGAAATGATGGAAAATTGTAATCTGCTTTAAGCTTTATTTTCTCACTCTCCTCTCCTGTCCTGCTGATGTTCTGCAGCTCCACGCCCAAATTCCTCCACTGGGAAGCCAATGGTCCTCAAGAGTACTATCCTCCTACACTAACAATAAAAAAAAGAATCCCACGTCACACAGATGTATTCACACACACACAAACAGAAAAATGTCAGTAAATAAAATCGCCTTTTGCTCCGTGGAATATTTTCCATTAAGATGTTCTGATATAAGGAAAAAAAAATCAACCATCTCTTCTATGAAATTTTGATTTCTTTCTTGCTGTGTAGACACCACAATAAGAGGTGGTATGATAGAAAGAAGTTAAGAGTAGATGAAGGGAAAAGTAAAGTTACACAAATGGTTTTAAAGAGCCTGGAATTGACTTTTCACACATTACCCTCTAACGTACCAGAAAGCTGGTCCATTATTTTGCTTTTGCTTTTTCATCAGACTGTGACTTCAAGATATTCCTTTGAAGAGTTTTAGGGTTTTTCTGAGGGGGTGGGGCTGGGTTTGTTTCTTTTTAAGCAGATACAGGCCTTTCTGGCTGCATTTTTGTGGAGCATTTTGTGACATTTTGCATTCAGAACTGGCTCTGTGTATTCCCAGAATGTGTTCTGCGCTAACCTTCTTTAAAAGCAGTGGTCTGAAGAATAACTGGGTACTGCATTTGCTGGTGTAATGGTCTTCAGGTTGCAGCATTACACTCTTCAGGAAAAGAGAACCTTGTGGTTCTAAACTTACTCACTGATGTTAAGTTAAACTTACAGCTGTATGTTTTCACCTGGAAGGAAATATTCAGAGCTGTTCTTTCCAATTGGAGGCAGTGCACAAGTAGATGTTCCAGTAGCTCATAAACTGGTTCTTGCTTACGCCTTTTGGGAGGTCAGGCTCGGTTCATTTCTTTGGAACATGAACTCCCAGGAAAGTTGTTGTTCAGTAGGCTAAAGAATATCTTGTTGTGGGCAATGTACTATACTTTCTAATACTGATCATTCTGCCAAAGAAAGCCTACTTAAGCAAAATAGAAAAGCATCAAAAAAGGTGATTCTGAGAGTCATCTTTTCCAGTATGTTCTCTAATGTAGTAGCTAAGGTGTTCTCTCGAGATATGAAAATATCCAGGGAGGATTTCAGAAGCCATCTGAGAGAAGCTGAACACAAGTTTTTACCAACCATGGGGGAGGCATCCTCCAACACTGTAAATTTTCAAAATCAAACCATTCTTTTTTTGTTGTTCTTTTTCTCTGTTTTTATGTTGTTCTTTGCTTAAAGGGGAAAAAAAAAAAAGAGAGGAAAAAATAGAGTAGGTAGGCTTTTTTTCATGTTTATATTCTCTTCTTTACCAAAGAATTTAGACACATCTCTATTTCTTTTGCAATTGTTTTAACAGTAACATCAGGTGACTGTACTGCTATTCTGAGAATTACGCAGATCTTCTAAGACAAGTTTTGAGCAGTGTCTTATTCTTAATCTATATATCACTTAATATTTAGGTAGAGTTAAACATGTGTTTCTAATATTTTGCTCTTAAAAACTAGTATATTGCAATACTGGAAGCCATAGAGAAATTAAAATGAATGAAACATGTACTTGGATTTTCACTTTCTTTTTGTTTTTTCTTTTTTTAGTCAGAGACAAAACCAAGAAGAAATCTGATATTAAATTCAGACAGAATAACTTTTTTCTTTCTTCAGTCTTTCCAGTTTAGTACATAAAGGAGGCATCATTCACACATCTCTAAACTGCCTTACCATTAGCCCTACCAACCCAACATGCCAGAGACAATTGTGTAATTGAATCTAGAGTTATGACATCAAGTGATTCTCATTAAAAGCTTTTAATGTATATATTTAGTATACATGTGTATAGAAAATCTTATTGAAGCAGGAGAATTTGTTTCACCCTTTTGAAATCAATTCCACCAAGCCACTTTGGAAGAATGTAACATTCTGCCCAATCTGATTAACTGATGCATGGGAAGACATATTACAATGGAACAATAAAGTCTCCTTTGTTATTATAATTACTGAATTTCCAAGGTAGGACATTATATTTAATCTTTCACTAATTTCAACCATAAATTGAACCTTTTTCTTGATGTCTGGTCAATATGTTAAGCAAAACACTTTCATTTTACTCATTAACATGTGAATTAATATATTAACTTAAATTATTTTTGCTTGGTTCTTCCTGGCAGAAAATCTGTCGGGACTTTCTTGTATTTTTCCCAGAGCATTCATCCCATCTACAAACAGTGAAGACTTCTACCTGTAAGTGAATTGCCCTTACTCTGAGAAACTGATTTAATAGTCTCCTTCCTTTTTTCTAGGAAACTATTCTGCCATTGTGATATGCAGTTTACAACACACAAAGCATCCAGATGTTTTCATTTGCATGTTCCTAAAAACAAAACAACCCAAACCCAAACCAAACACCAAAAGAAGCTCTACTAGGCTTTCAACTTATTCAGCCTTCAAAATATTGAATTAAAACTTGCCAATGGTATAGGTTGCTCAAGAATTCAAAGGTATAAACTAAAGATCAAGGCAGATTACCTTGTCCTCTGCTCATTCCCAATACAGTAGTAAGAGGTTTTGTAATGTTAAACTTCTTCTGCACAGAATGAATGAGAACTCTACTGAGTGAACTTGATATATAATTGATGGCTAATTCTCCTGTCTCAGATGTACACTGTGTTTGTCAGTGGCACACATTATGCCTTTGATTTGTGAAAACTTGAAATACAAGTGCATAAAACCACTGTGTTGAGAAGGCTAACATTTGGCTTTGGGGCTTTTTCCTGTATCTATTTCCAAGGTTAGAGAAACTAAAAAAAAATAGAAGAAACAACAATGCACCCATCACTGGAAATCAACCATGGTGGGTTGTGAATTATCTTCAGACACTACTGCACCAGTGGAGGATGGATAACTTTATTGGTAATGCACTGGATTAGTATTTAGGAATTCTGAGTGCAATTTCATTCTCTGCTTATTTTTATTCCCTCAGGGAAATAATTTAATCTGTGTCTCATTTCCCTTTTTGTAAAATAACAATCATACTGCCTTATGTAGTTGAATGGAGGGGAAGTTCATAGTTGTGTGGGGCTCAGATGTCTGTAGTTATTAGGCAGGAATTGTTAGATAAATGGATAGCAGGACACAGGGTAGCCTGCAAAGCTTCAGAAAGAGAGAAATAGAGATGTTCAAAGAATCTGCAACAGGAAAATACATAAAAAAATATTTTTTTCTCGGAGACGGTCGCACACATTTATGTTCCACATTTTTCCTTCTTCTTTTGGTTTCCTTCTTCCCCTACTGTTTTTCTTTTCCAGCCCATCACACCTTCTGTGGTTGTTTATTAGTTTTCCTTTTTCACTGCCTACATCCTTTACTCAGTTGGCTTCTCCTTTACTCAGCCAACTTCATGTCTGCAGTTATCAACTCTCAACTCTACATTTGCCTTCTCCCTTCTCTGCATGTCCTTTTTCTTTTATTATACCACTCTCAAATCTTCACAGTTGGCTCTATGCCCATGTTTGCTGATCCTGCTGGTTTTTTTATACTGAAGAGTATCTATCTGAATTTGAGTTACATGTTCCAAAGCTGTTGTTTCCATGTGAGTTTCAGACTTACCTGTGCATACTTGGAAAAGTCACCTTGAGCAAGGTGTATGTTATTTTTCCCCAGTGGACATTGATCTCACTTGTGATTTTGACAACAATAAGATCCCTGTTGATGCATGTATATATCTTTATAGATATTTAGTATTTTTTAGGAGTCTATAATTAAGGGAAAAAACCCTACATTCAGTGAGAAGTCTTTTCTTTTTGAAAACTTCAGAAGCTGCAAACCAAAATATGTTTTCAATCCACATGAACATGTAGTTTCTGAATTCATTTATGCAGTACTAGAGAAACTAAAGTTTTAATCTGATTTGAGGTAGTGTTCATAGAGAATGAAACAGCAATTTTATAACCCAGCAAAAATAGGGAAATACGGTAATAAAATAATTCAGATTTTTAACTCTCACAATAAATGACAAAGAACATATCCAAAACGTGTTTTTATTCATCTGCAGTTTTATTCTTTCTTGCTCTCCCCAGAGAGCAGTGATATCTTACTCTGTCTGTGTCATCCTGATGTGAAACCAAATGAGTGGGTTGTGAGCTCTGAATGGAGAAAGATATCTGAATGTAACCTTGTCAGAGGAGACAATCTAGTGGGCCAGAAATTTTAATTGGGAAAGAAATAACTCTGGTGTAATAGCCTGAGCAGTGCATTGCTGTGACTTGTGTTTTCTCAGAAAGACTCACCAAAAGCATTGTGGTTTGGGCTGATGGCAGCCCAGTTAACCCATTTCAGTGAAGACAGTTCACCTTTTTGCAGCTTTCCTCATTTGTGTGCAAAGACAAATAATACAATTATATTTACCTTATGGATCCTGCCCTCATTCTATTATTCTGTTATACAGCTAGTAGTCTGGAATCCAGTCCTTCAGGACTTTAGTGTCTCATTGGGCCAAAATCATTGAATAACTGTTTCCTGAGGCAAAATGAAAAAGTCTGAGCTTTTTGGTTTGGTTTGGGCTGTGGGTTTGTTATTGGGTTTTGGTTTGTTGGGGTTTTTTTGTTTGTTTTTTTTTTTCCTCTCCCTGTACAGAATAAATGTGAATGCATTTCTAAAATACAAAAGAAGTTATTTCACTGCCACTTGAAAGTGAAAACTAAATATTTAGGAACTAGGGATATGTCCCTTACCTATTAAAGCTTCTATGTACTGCATCTTTAATTTTGCCTGATTTCTAATTCACTCCATGGTCAGAACAAACAAGGTCCAAGTGTTGATCTGCCCTTCTTGGTTTAATACATTCAAAACCAGAACGAATAGATCAAGGTTAATGTCAGTTTCCAAGTACTCAGTTCCCAAGACAACCTTTTATATGTGCTTGTTTGTTTTTTGGTTTTTTGTTTGTTTGTTTGGGGGGGTTGGGGGTGGGCGCAGGGAAGGGCTTGGTTGGTTTTTTGGGGGTTGATTTCCCAAAGGGTACTTGACTGCATTAGTCCTTTGACCTGTCTTCATTCCACTCCATGTGCAAAATGGGCTAATATGATGCAGCTTTCTTTCTGAAAGGTTGTAAGATTTCTGGAGGAAGAAATTGGTATTACCTCTGCACTGTGATTTTTTTTAACCATGCATCTTGATGAGTACTCTAACAGCAGAATTGTTTGATTAGTAAGATCTTGGTAAAAGTAAGTAATATCTGACCTTTGATTAAAATATTTGTCTTAGATTTAAAACCAAAAATATGACATTGGTACATTCACTCATTGGTATATTCATTCCAAGTATTAAAAACCTGATGGACTAAATTAATTGTAATAGATGATACAAGTGGTAGTTATGAAACTGGTAAATGTAAAACTAAGCAAAAAATATTCATTCTTCATCCCATTAGAAACAGGCAAGGACGTGTCAGATTGACCCTATCTTTACTCAGTAGTAATGAAGTTACAGTTCCTGTGCAATATTAGAACTGGAAGCTGATGGTTCAGATTGCCTAGGAGCTGAGAATGCTACAGATATATATAAAGGTTAGAATGAAGCAAACTCATCCAAATAGTAGAATTAAACCACTTTTGGTGATGACCAGTTAAGGAGACTGCTGACTGAGAGAAGAGATTAAATCTTGTTCTCAGAGTTTTAATTATGATCACTGACAAACAAATATACAGTATCTATTCTTACAAGCCTGAAAGATTTTTCTGTGCTCCATATATACATGCACATGCTTCTGTTTTCATATTTCCTAGGGGGGAATCCATCACACAGTTCAATATGTATTTAATTCTGTCTGTGTGAGTATCAACCTTTTAATTAGATATTATTAATGAGGGAAGAAGGTCACAAAATATAAACAAACTATTTCTACACCTTTCTTTTCCCAGTCATCCTCATATTACTGCCAATTTAAAGCTAAACCCAAGGCAGTTGTGAGTGATGCAACTGTCACTGACTTCTCCAGCAATCCCTTTGAAGCATCACTGGTTTTGATCACCTACTTCAATCATAATCAGAGTATAAATCAATTGACCGCAGCTGTGGACAGCTACTTGAGTGTATTGCCCAGATAGCACTATTGGAGAAGTGATGTTGAACGTTTAAATAGCTGGTCAAATTAGATTTTTTTGATTAAGCTTCTTTGTGCTACAAGATGCTCAGGCTATGCTAATGATTAACTGAGAGAAACTGTGTTCCAGGATTAGGAAAGCTTCCTAAGTTTTTCATGCACTAAAAGCAGCAGCAATCTGTATGTAGGAAGCCTGCCATGTGGGTAGATTTTGTTAATTATCATCAATGTGATTTTTCTTTTCCTGCATAAGAAACTCTGAAAACAACTTGCTGGGTTATTATTAGATGGTCTGTGATCCTCTGAAAAAGGGTGAGACACAAGCAGTGGATACAAGTTGTAAGTTGTTTAAATGGAGTGTCAGTGATTTACTACAGCTGAAGATGTAGACCTATAACCTGTAAAACATTATTATTGATTTAAGGCTTGTCTGTTAGCTGCATGATATAGAAATGTTAGGAGACTTATACATATAAGATTTCAGAAGACAGATAAGTAAAGCTAGAAAAATCCATTTTGGTGATCTCATCTGACAAGTCCTCAAGAGATACCCACACTGTTTAAGAGATCAATCACTGATGGATAGATGGCAACTTTGTGGTCTAACCCCAGTCCAGGCAGTGCCTGGAAATGCTTTTATCAAGCTGGACTTAGAACATGCCACTGTCTGAGTTCTACTCCCACTTTGATCCTTGTTGATATTATTTTGAAAGAGAATGAAAAAAGGTGGGAGTGATCTTAATTAGTTTTCCCTCTTCTGTCTCTAATTCCTGTGTTCTAGTCCTAAACCAGGTAACACGATTGCATTGTTATTCTATATAAGGGTATAAATATTACATCAGAGTCAGGTCAGAAAACCAGTGTGTTTTATAAATAGAAAGAAAGGCCTTACATTACAAATGAGATAATTATTGTTTCCAAAACACCACCTGCCCACCATTCCCACTTAAGTGTATTGTAAATGTGTTCATGAAGGATGCAGAAGATGGAACATTTTGCCCCCCACAATGTTTAGTACTTCCAAAAATATTAATGAAGTCTTATTCATGCAGATCACTTAATGATGTTTTTTTTTTTTTCTTCATTATCATGAAGGTGACTAAGTTAGGATCTGATTTTATAGTGGTATA
The DNA here is from genome assembly GCA_023375905.1 of Nycticorax nycticorax. Classification (NCBI taxonomy): domain Eukaryota; kingdom Metazoa; phylum Chordata; class Aves; order Pelecaniformes; family Ardeidae; genus Nycticorax; species Nycticorax nycticorax. The sequence continues at coordinate 1,133,357 of JAKFQP010000130.1, forward strand.
GTCTGGTATAATTTAATAGACTTTTTTTGGACCTGCTTTACAATGCTGAAGTTCACACTATGTGCTATTGTAGCTTCCTTATATATTTTGCAATTTCAACTTCCTCAAAGTTGGAAGAGAGATCTAATCTTTGCCAAAAACCCCTAAATTGTCTGGTGCTCTGCTGATCCTTTCTTGTAAACACTGATCACATTGTATGTGTGATCCTTGCACCCTTAAGTAGAGAATGTTTGAAGGAAATGTTTTAATTTCTTCAGTTATGGGTATTTAGTTGGACTGAAAATATTAGAATAAAAATATGATATCATCTAACCATTATCTCTATGCACTGCTACAGTCTTTATAAACCTGCAGCACTTCACACTCACTTTGACCCTGGGCAAATAAAAACAGCAGGTAGAATTTAGCAGGAAATCAGAATCTGTTCTTTCTTGGTTTTATGATAGCTTACTGTGTCTGTCCCTATCAAATTCCAAATTTAATGAATTACAGTTTCAAGGCTGGGTTGTTCTGTCTTGTAATCCAGGCAAATGAGTATATGCGATTCAGTCAAAAGAAACCTCTGAAGAACATCATGTTGTAGTAATTCAAGAGAAAAAAGGAGAAAAAATGAGTTAACATGGTGTTCCTGACACCAAGAAGGGGAGAAACTCTATTTCAAGCTTGAAACTGCATTTATGTTTGTGCACCATTGACCCTACATCCAACCATGTTGTCTTTCTTCCTGACATCTGCAAAATTCACCTTGCAAAATAGTGGGCATGAATTAGGTGTATATTCAGATGTTTTCCTGGTGTGATAGGAAGATAGATCCCATGTTATGGTAGGACTTGTCACACTAAAGGCTGACTGATACCTGCAGTCTTTTCCCATAGCTAGAGCAGTCCTGCCAGTGGTACTGCTACTGTACCAGGTAGCATTACCAGCAGGCAAGAGACCAGTAATGTTTCTTCTCCTGTAGCTACAGCTCTTGCCTTAGTGGATGCTGAAACAAGGAGGTGGCTTCAGGGTAAAAGTCCTACAGGTCTGGGAGAGTGAAGGAGGAAAAGACAGCCACAGTACCTTCATTGCTACCTTTTGCTTTAGTCTCAAACACCAAACAATGTCTTCAAAGGAACTCTATGCTTTTAAATGTTGAAAGGAAAAAAAAAAAAAAAAAGTAGAGAAACTGACTTTTCCTTCTCTCCCCTGTCCCCTTGGAACTACACTGCCCAAAAACTTAAAAAGCATTGTAACAGCTGGTGATATCATTATACTGTTTAGGGGAGTCAGATACAGTTGTCACTGAACAGTTACTTAGCCTTGATAATCTTTCCTTTGATGGCTAGATTATGACTATATAATTCCACTATGATTAAAGTAGTGTGTTGTTCAGAGTTAAATACAGAAGTTCAGTGGGATATCTATTCCCTACTTTATCTGCTGCTTCTTTTTACCTATCTTTATGTTGTGTTTATAGATTAGGAGGCTTTTTTTTTTTTTATTCTTGTTACTGATGTTATAGCTCATATAAGAAGGTATAACCCAAATTAAAACCTATTGCATCCCCCAGCAAGCTCTCTTACATTACTCAAAAGATGCATGTGATTTTACATCTTCCTATTCCTTTTACTTCATATTTTTATACTTCATGTGCAGCTTCAAGGTGTCCTATTTTAGCTAATGAGTTTTGCAGGCAGCATTCAGCATTGCAGATTTACATAAATTGTACTTTTTCAATATTTTGGTAAACGTTAAAGGTTCTGATCCCATCTGTGTTTATATTGTTACTAGAAGACATGAAAACAAGGATAACCTACCTTATTGTAGTTTGTCTAAGTATTCACTAATTATTATTAATTTGATTAATGCAGCAAATTAAAGCAGAAAAGAGTCAGAGTTTATTCACGGTTAAATTACAGAAATCAGTGCCTTATACAGTATTTGCATTTTAATTAAGTCTGGAACATTTAACGCTATGTGCTGGAAATACAGATAGATTCTCTGGGTTCATTGAATTTTAACATTCATCTCATAGTATTTAATTTTTGGTAGAAATTTGTATCACTGTGTCTGTAAATATGCACAGGTGTAAGCACAGTTTTGTTTCTAATACATGTCCATAACATGCCAATTCTTTCGTATAGATCATCAAAAGAATCCTAAATCTGAAGTACAGGTAATGCAGTAATTTGGTTTTATTGTCATGAAATAAAATTTAACATAACCCCTAATCCTTAGCTGTTCATCTTACAGGCTGTGTTGAGACAATCTTAGGTTTGTAACACTCCAGTGCAAGAAGTGCTGTAAAACTAGACCAGACCACACAAGTTCTTCATCTTAGGGTCTGTGCAGTATATATTCTAAGTAATAAAGTTTAGGTATCTGGTCTCCATTCTGAAATTCAGTATAAGATTCTTCATAGCCTGTCTTCATATAATATGTAGAGAAAGTTAAGAATCTCCCAGGTTAATTCACAGTAAACAGACAGCAGTGTGGAGGGAAATCTTCTGTACAGACTGGCAGCCCTCTCTGAGCTTGGTACCTCCAACTAAACACATTTCAAGCTCAAAGAGAAAGTAGGGGCCTGCAGTCTTTCTTCAAAACAACTTTTTGCTTTTGGCTTGTTTGCTTTTGATGGGTATCAGGAGGATGTAATACCACTCACTTTCTTCTGTACAAGAGCCAGGATGAATTATTTCCACTGAAAGGAAGGGGGATATGCAGGTTTCATTGTTTCCTTAACATGAGGAAAATCTAACCTGTAATCTTCCATTTCTAAAACATACTCAACCAACATGGCTTCACTAAGGGCAAATGATGCCTGAAAAATTTGGTGGCCTTCTATGGTGGGGTTATAGCATCGGTGGATAAGGGAAGAACAACTGATATCATCTACCCAGACTTGTGCGAAGCATTTGACACTGTCCTGAACAACATCCTTGTCTCTAAAATGGAGATACATGGATTTGACGGCTGGACCACTCCGTGGATAAGGAATTGGCTGGGTGGACACACTCAATAAGTTGCAGCCAACGTATCCATGTCCAAATGGAGACCACTAATGAGTGGCATTCCTCAGGGGTCGGTATTGGTATCAGCACTGTTTAACATCTTTGTCGGCAACATGGACAGTGGGATTGAATGCACCCTCATAACTTTTCCGATGACACCAACTTGTGTGGTGTGGTTGACACACTGTAGGGGAGGCATGCAATGCAGAGGGACCTTGACAGGCCTGAGAGGTGAGCCCACGCAGACCTCATAAAGTTGAAGAAGGCCAAGTGCAAGGTCCTACACATGGGTTGGAGCAATCCCAAACACAAATACAGGCTGGACAGAGAATGAATTGAGAGCAGCCCTGAGAAGATGAACTTGAGACTCTCAGCATGACTTGTCAACGTCCACTTGCAGCCCAGATTGCCAGCTGTATCCTAGGCTCTATCAAAAGAACCGTGACCAGTAGGTTGAGGGAGGTGACCCCTCTTGTAAGACCCCACATGGAGTAGTGTGTTCAGCTCTGGGGCCGCCAGCATAAGAAGGTCATGGACCTGTTGGAGGAAGTCCAGAGGAGGGCCACAAAGATGATTAGGCACCTGTCCAATGAAGACAGGCTGAGGGAGCTGGGGTTGTTCAGTCTGGAGAAGAGAAGGCTCTGGGGAGACTTTGTAGCAGCCTTCCAGTACCTGAAGGGGGCCTGCAAGAAAGCTGGAGAGTGACTTTGTACAAGGGTGTGTAGTAATAGGACAAGGGGTAATGGCTTTAAGCTGAAAAAGGATAGATTTAGGCTAGATACAAGGAAGAAGGTCTTCAAGATGAGGATGGTGAGGCATGGGAACAGATTGCCCAGCGAATCTGTAGATGCCCCATCCCTGGAAGTGTTCAAGGTCAGGTTGGATGGGGCACTTGTCAACCTGGTCTGGTGGAAGGTGTCCCTGACCATGGCAGTGGGGTAGGAACTAGATGATCTTTAAGCTCCCTTCCAATCCAAACCATGCTATGATTCTATGATTAATGATATTTCAGGTGAGGAGAGTGCTCTTCCCCATTAAATTCTGTTAAAATCAAAGCTAGAACCAGCAAGCAGAAGCTTCATCTAAGTTCATTTTATCAGGCAGTTGTCCTAAAATCTTATTTTTTACGTTGGTCAAGGAATGTCTTGTTATCCCATGAAGACTGGAAAAGAGATCGAGGGCATCAAAACATTCTTTATGCAAATATTTGGCAGTTTCCTCTGATGGAAGGGAAGACCTTGATCCAAACTGCAGCTCTGAACTGGCTACCAAGCACTGTTTTATTATTTACACAGGCTAAAGCTGAGATGATAGCCCCTAGAGACACCTCAACCTTTCTATTCTCCTAATGCGAAAAGGCGTCCTGCAGATATATCACTTTCAGCTTTGTTCCTTGTAGCTACTTGATGAGTCTGGGAGGTCTGGACTTGTGAGGAGGTACCAGGAAATTCAGGGCTACGCAATGATATGTTTCACCCAAGTTCAAAATCTGTCATCAAATTACACAAACACTAAAGAAGGTACAAGGGAATTCTGTTGTACAGCTCTCATTTACATTAATGGAAACTGTGTGACTCTATCCCTGTGCTCAGCAATTAAATTCTATTCCTTAAATGAACATATTAGGAGAAATAAGAAATTAATTCAGAGGCTGAATGAAACTTTTGCAAACTTACGGTGCAGTGATTGCCTTCACCACTCTATAGGAAAACTACTTAAATTCAGGAAGTACTGAATGTTATAAGCTTCAGTCCAGGCTCTGTCTCCCCTTGCTGCTGTTCTCATTGGTATGTAACAAGCACACCATACAGAGTGTTGGCTTTAAAGGAGTTGAATAAAATAAATGTCAACACTAAATAAATCCTATTGCCAACAAGCTGCCAGGAAACGTTTATCACACTTCTGGTAATGTTCAAAACAGTTACTACACAATGATGAATCATACCTTATATTGCACACATGTTGATCATAAACATTTATCAGACTTCTGGCAATTTCCAAAATGTTGAAAAGACACTATAGTTTGTTGAAGACAATCTCTTTTCTATACAGTAGGTAGATTTCTTGGCTTAAAGTACAAGCATAACATGTTTAACTAGTGTTATGTGGTTTTGCCAGAGACAAAGGAAGATGGATCTCTTTCTGAGGTAGTGTACAAATATTTATATATAGAGAGAGATGTATCAATTTTACTGTGTTCTGGCAATCTTTTTTTATTATCTTCTTATTATTATTTAATAAATCTTTGATTTTATATTTACTGATAAATCAAGTCATAGGGTTTTCATTATATCAGTGCCACAGTAAAATTTACATGAATTCCTGCAAGTCTTATTTATGAGACTTTGAAGTTAATGAAGGCTTGATTATGGTATAACTGGCTACAGACGCAGGCTGTAGTGTTTACTGTTATAGAAAATACACGCTTCAGTCATAAATTTTAAAACATGTATATTGAGCCCATCACACAAAGGCCACAGTAAATAGAACTAAGTTTATTGGTGCCTGGTTGCATTGGTGATTAGATTGATGGTTTAACTGTTTGGAGAAGGATGAAATGTAGCAGGTTGGGGGAAAAAAAAAAAAAGAAAAAAAGATTAAAAACTTCAACTGAGATTCATGTTTCTCTTTCATTCCTCTACAGCATTATGCAAAATGTATCATGGGTTCTGAACAATACTACTGAAAATTAAATGACTGCATAAATGAGCTTTGGTACATTTTAGTGTTGTAAACCTCTATGATTTTGTCTTCTACGTTCTGACATGTGCCAGGAACATGTTATGCCACTGACGGGAACTCAGAGAAAAACTTAGTGTCCTATGACAGAAAAAAAAAAAATAAATAAATCTATTTTTACATCCAGACCCATGCCTTAAACGTCAGATCATTCTTTCATTTAGACCTTGCTATCTGATCTGATGCTTGCTGCAGTATTGCTATGATGGATCAGGAGTGGGGAGAATTCAAAGGTATTGCCCTTTGAGGGCAAAGTGAGACTAGTAGTCTGCATTTTCCCCAGTCTGAGAAGAATGACAAAGCCTCCTCCTATATCCTTTGTTTTGATTAGAGCAAGATGCTTTTTCAAGATGCTTTTTCCTTTAAACATTTTTTTTTTCTGCATTTTTATTCTTTATAAAGAGAATGTATCTACAAACATGGTTATCTTAGGGAAAAAATTCCAGCATGCCTTGGTAATACAATAAAAATTAATGATTGCACACTCTCTTATTCTGTACAAAAATCAGGAAATTTTAATATACTTCACTGGCATATTTGAAGTGCTACATCGTAATACATGACCATTCATTCAGTTGTTAGCCAAGAATTACTACCTGGCAACATATATATGCAAAAATTAGAATTCTTATAAATGTCATTCTTAGAATTTCTCCCTTCTTTAGAAATAAGGGCCAATTTTAAGGCATCGGAAATGGAAATTTCAGGAAAAATAAGGTTTTTTTTGTTTACTAGCTGCTGAATATTTTTGCTTTAGGAGTGGCTTGGGCTGTTACAGAAAAGTCCCTTTTAATGAGGTATGTGCTTGCAATAAGATCAAAGGAATTTCAGGAAACAAAATGAAAATGAGGTCTTATAAAAAATTAGTACTGAAAATAATAATAAAAAAAATCCCAAGAGTCCACTATCCTAATCAGCTTTTGAATTATCTCTGAAATCAGAGTATACTTTATTGTATTATTTATAAAAATTAATTACCCTGGAACCCAGATTGTATACTCAGTTTTCTGATATAGAGAAATACAAAGTTTTACACAACAGTGTGACATATATTAACAGCCTTTAGGCTCAAAATAACCTTTACCTTCTGCAAAAGGAGCTCCTAGCAGCAGTGAGGTAAAATTACAATGTTCCCTTACTATTTTTCTATTCCAGTCACTAGAGAAAGGAATGATTTAGTAATGGCTCTGGTAATGAGCCAAAATGCTTTTTAGAAAGGTACAAAAATTCATGCTAGGATTTGCCTGCCACAGCTGAAAAGTGTAAGCTAATGGAACCTAAAGTGATTCAGTGCGGAAAGAGTTCTCACACTTCCTCTTCAATGGGATGACAGAGGGAGGACAGAAGGTTGTATTTTAGGAGGGACATTTTACGTGTCTTCAAGGGTTTCATCTTCCATATGAAGAGTTTTTCCATACCTTTGTAGTTTTCAAGTTATTTCATTTATTAGATCAGCCAGACTGAATATGCATAGGAAAGAGTAGGTCATGCTGCAAAGAGCTTACAAGCTGAAAAGCATGAGATGAAAGGCAAAGAGAAATAACTGCTGTCTGGTTTTGCAGATGAGGAAATAAGGTCCAGAGAAATTAGGAACAAGCCTTACAAATTACTTAGGCAAAATCATCATATATGAGAGTTAAACTGACTTGAGTAGAAACGAAGCGCTTCTGAAAATACCTGCTACATGCTTTCCTGCACCCAGAAGAGCCTGGATCCTATCAACAATTGCCTTGCCAGGATGATATACAGGAAACACACAGGTTAGCATAGAGATCTATCAAAGAAAGTCATGATTTGTGAGACATGCCACAAAAGTCACATGCACAATTACATGAAAAGACTAGGATGATTGCTAATCATGTTCAATTCAATTCCTAGTTGCATAAGGAATGCAGACTAGAAGTCGTTATAAGGACATTTATAGACATCCTGAAAAAAATAGTACAGAACATAAGAATTAGCTTTCCAAATAACTTCTAAAGTGGGGTTTCAGACATCGTCAAGACCGTATTTGTTAGATGATCTTGCGCAGCCTGAAAATCAGCATTCTTTCACCTTCATCCAGTGTTAAACACCACTTGAAACTTAAGGTTTCTTTGTTTTTCTTTTCTCAGTTTGCCTCTTTGTAACTGGTGTTAATTCAGGATAACCTAGCTGTGTTCACTACATATCTATATTCAGTTGCTCCATAAATGCTTCTTCTTTTGCTTTATTTTACTAAATACTCTCGGCTTCTACATCAAAAAGTAGTTCATGAGTGAGTTGCCATGGTGATTTCAGGTGGCTGGAAAATGTCAAGATAAAATGTGTTGTGCATGTAAAGCTACAAATATGGAAACAAACCAAAAGTAATTTTTTTGACCATGATGTGTTAACAAAGTAACTGCATGGATGTCGCTGTGAAACTGGAAAAACTACTTACTTTGTATCCACTAAAAAAGGTACCTGATCTTTCAAACAAAAATTACAGAGCTCACATAAAACATTAGTAAAAAAAATTAATATATGGATATTAATTTTGACACTTGACCCTGTCAAGTGTCCTGAAGGCTGTCTGCTGCCTTTGACCTTAGCATTCCAGGCTCTGGATATAACTTTTTTTTTTTTTTTTTTTGTAAAACAATGCAGACACAGACAAAATACTAGTCCAAATGATTAGCCTCCTCAAGTGCCAGCCTAGGTCTTTTTATTTTTTATTTGTTCTTGCATGTACAGATTTATACGCCATCACTTACAAATACATAGTTAAAACAGATACTTTTGATATCCTCTATTTATAATAAAGTTTGAAGTGAGGTGGAAGAAAGAATGGGGAGGTTGGAAAGAAAATGAAAATTCTGCCTTAAAACTGGAGATCAACAGGGTTTATGGAGGTGCATTTGGGCCTTTGATAATGAGTTGATTAGGTGATTTAGAATATAAGTCTGAAAATTTAGGAAGGTCCTGATATTTCTAGAGAAGAGAAATTTTCATTTACTTAACTCTGCTTCTCTGAATATTTGTCCTTAGAGAATGTCTATTCATCTGGGTGTACCTAAAGAATAAAGTAAGCTTTCCAACATGATAAGGTGATTTTCATAACAGAGGTAATTTTTTAGGAAAACAACAAAAATAAGCATAATTTATAGCACAATTTATTTCGCCAGAGCACGTAAACTGGACTTTCGTTTTGAATTTCAACTTTTGTTGTTATATCACAAAATATTCTTCTCATTGAGATTTACTTAAGATTTCTATTAAACTTATAAGAATGCATTGCTTTGTTTCAGTGATATGAGTCAAAGAATGAACCCAGTCCCCCAGCCAGTAACTAATTGTTACAGTGTCAGTGCTGAAAAGGGGATAGCACAATGGGTAATCTCATAACCTAATCTTCCTTTCACCCTCCCCATCCTCTCTGTATTCTAATGGGACAATACGAAGAAGCGAATCACCAGCCTTTCTCTTTTAGTACACATAGCAGTGCTGCAATTGCTCCCCATCCCCCAGGCTCATCCCCATTGCTGGAGCTCCTGATGGTGTGCACCAGCAGTGGGGCCAGAATTTAAAAAAGTTATCTTGGTCACTTGTTAGGTAAATATTTCCCAGGCTTGGGAGCAGGTAGGAAAGACAAGACATTTGCATCCTCTCATGACTGTAATTTTCAGAGCATATAAAAATATCTGAAAGGTTCACTGTGGCAGTGTTGGAGACTCGTTTTGGGCAGTCGGAACTAAATTTGCAGTAGTCAAAGTCTACATTGTCTGCATGGAAGACACCCAAGAAAAACCTGTTCTTTAGCATGCCCCAGCTTCTTTGAGAAAGCTACTTGGATTGGGTTTCAGGAACAAAGTCATGCATATGTGTCAAAGTCCAATATGCTCTGGCCAAGTTCTTTTAGATATTCCACACATCCCACTTAGAAGTGTAATGTTTTATTGTATTGGGTCAAGCTGCATAGTGCTGTGCTTTCTATTGGTATGTAGAAAGGGGTTGATAACACACCAATGTTTTGGCCACTGCTGAGCAGTGCTCGAACAGCATCAAGACACTGTCTCCAACATTCCCCCACCCCCCCATCACCAGTGGGTTGGAAGGGGGCATGACTTTGGGAGGGGACATAGCCAAGACACCTGACCCAAAACAACCAAAGGAATATTCAATACCATATGGCGTCAGCTCAGATATAAAAACTAAGGGAAAAGGAAGAGGAGGTGGGGCATTTGTCTTTTATTATGTTTTGTCTTCTGGAGCAACAACTATGTATACTGAAGCCCTACTTCCTGGGAAGCTGCTGGACAGTGCCTGCTAATGGGAAGTAGAGAATAAAATCTTGTTTTCCTTTTGCTAGCACACATGGCCTTTGCTTTTGCTTTTTTATTAAACTGCCTTTATCTTGACCCACGAGTTTTCTTTCTTTTCCATCTCATTCTCTCCCCACCTGTCCTGCTGAAGAGGGGAGGGAGAGAGCGGCTTGGTGGCACCTGGCATCCAGCCAAGGTCAACCCACCACATTAATATCAAAATTAGTTATTTGAAAATATTTGATCATACATGGATTTTTTGATTTAGTGGAGTTTTACAAGCTATACGAAGGTAAGTTACACTTGGCAAAACACAGCTATTGCGCTACACAGTTGAATCACAATGCCAATGTGATTTCCATTACCGGTCTCTATAACATGCTCACTGCCATGACGCTGGGTGTCCCCAGTTGCCAGGAAGGAATATGTGGGTTGAAGTCAGCTCAAGCCTATAGCTGTCTCTAAAATTCTTTTGTTAGTTGTTCAGTACTAATATTCTGTGTTGGGTTGAGACACATATTCACTCCCCCACGCTGGTCTAGCTAACTCAAGGAGACACACTTTTTTAATGAACTCAGGAAAAAACCATTTACATCACCAGCTGATTCACTCATCTGTTGATAGCTGTTTATCTAAAACATAGGTTGCCCTCCAGTTCCCTCAGAGCATAACATGGCAAGTGTGGGAAAAGTGTTCCCTATCGTGCTGCTTCTGAAGAACTGCTTTTGGCAAACATTATACTGGGCTATACGGGGAACTTCCTTCATCTACAAAGGAATCCTTTAAAATGTAACCATGGAGCTACATAAAAAATAAATCAAGCAAAAGAAAGTAAGAAAGCATTGTTGATACTGAATTACTGTCTAATTATATGTTTTTAAACATTGCTTTGCAATGTGAACAATACAACTGAAGGTCTTCAAATAGCTTTATGTTTGTAAGTGGCCCACAGGCAGTTTTTCAGAGGCCCAAGCTATGAACAGTAGTTTCTCCCACTTACCCTGTACTGAGTACTGAGAAAATTACCTTCAATAGCATCAGGCTCTTGGGTCAGGCTGCTAACCTCTTACATTTTTATTGTCTGTGTATTGCTATTGCCTGCTACCACCTGTGCGCTGTTACAAGGCATTTTCTTTTTGATGAGCATGTCTTTTATTGGCAGTATATTTTCTTCATCATAAATGCCCTGGTTTTTACATTTCAAATTATTACCTTTTAGGGAAAAATATTATAATTTTTACTCTGTTCACCCACCTGGGTCTGTTGAATGAAAAGACTTGTTACATTCGCCAAGGATAACAATAAAAGCAATTACTACATGGCAGATTCTATTTTTTCAGGCTGCATTTTAGAGCCTTAATTTTCCTTTGGTCTTCATCCCAAACTCCATTTTATAATAACTTTCACCATAGGAAGAAAAGAGCTTTAAGATTTGTCCTTAGCAGCAGGAATGAGTGCTAATCAGCTATAAATTAGTTCTAGTCATTCACAAACATTTAGAGTAGACTCATTACATAGAAAGTAATAATGAAAAAGCTACTCTTCCTGCAGAATTGAATTTTACTAGCAGAAACTAGTATCGATGATAGGCCAGAAAAGGCTGAGATAGTCTACTCTAGAAAATGTTAGGGTATTTTTGCTTCTTTTAAGACTTTAAGGTCTGACTGTCTAAGATGCCAAACTAGAGATAGTTTAGGGTCCATGATTTTCCAGAAAGAGCCCATCACTAAAAGCTTGCTATTCCTCATGATGGATTTTCAGACTTCAGAGGTACTACCTTAAATGAAGTCTAAATACTTTGTTTTGACTGACTCAATTTTATAGTTCAAAATGTAGTTTCTGAAGTCTTGTAAAGTTCCAGAAAAATACAAAATCTAAGTTTTTACATTCATATCCTCCTTGTCACAGAAGAGAAAAAGATATTGGATTTCCATGATTTTGCTTTTTTTTTTTAATGGGGCTTTCAATTTCAATTGGTAAGGAATGAATCAAAGAAATCTGCTTTTACCCTTAGTTAAATACACTTTTCATCTGAACTAAAGAGTGAAATACTAACTTTAGAGCTTTTACTAACATTTTAGTATTTTACACTTTTACATTAGAACTTTAACTACTCAAGTATCAAAAAAAGTGTACAGAATTTTAAGTTTAAAATATTAAAATCTCCTTTCCAAACAGCATGTTTTAATACTCTACATGGTGCAAAATTGGGACATTTTATTCAAATATGTGTATAGAAACATGCTTTAAAATACTGATTTGTATCTGTATCAAAGCACAATTTTCCACTATTGACGCAGAGTCATGTGAATGTATCTAGGTATAAATATCATAGTATCATAGAATCATAGAATGTTTGGAAGGGACCCCTAGAGGTCATCTAGTCCAACCCCCCTGCAGGAGCAGGGACACCATTAACTACATCAGGTTGCTCAGAGCCCCGTCCAACCTGGCCTTGAATGTTGCCAGGGATGGGGTCTCCACCACCTCTCTGGGCAACCCCTTCCAGTGTTTTACCACCCTCACTGTAAAGAATTTCTTCCTTATATCCAGTCTAAACCTACCCTGCTTCAGTTTAAAACCATTCCCCCTTGTCCTGACACAGCTGGCCCTACTAAAAAGATTTTCCCCATCTTTCCTATAGGCCCCCTTTAGGTACTGAAAGGCCGCAATCAGGTCTCCCCGCAGCCTTCTCTTCTCCAGGCTGAACAAGCCCAACTCTCTCAGCCTGTCCTCATAGGAGAGGTGTTCCAGCCCTTGGATCATTTTTGTAGCCCTCCTCTGGACCCTCTCCAACAGGTCCATGTCTTTCTTGTGCTGAGGGCTCCAGAGCTGGATGTAGTGCTCCAGGTGAGGTCTCACCCGAGCAGAGTAGAGGGGCAGAATCCCCTCCCTCGCCCTGCTGGCCATGCTTCTCCTGATACAGCCCAGGGTACGGTTGGCCTTGTGGGCTGCCAGCGCACATTGCCGGCTCATGTCCAGCTTTTCATCCACCAGCACCCCCAAGCCCCTCTCAGCAGGGCTGCTCTCCATCCTTTCTTCCCCCAACCTGTATTGATACTGGAGGCTACCCCGACCCAGGTGCAGGTCCTTGCACTTGGCCTTGTTGAATCTCATGAGGTTCATGCAGGCCCACCTCTCCAGCCTGTCCAGGTCTCTTTGGATGACATCCCATCCTTCTGGCATATCAACTGCACCACTCGACTTGGTGTCATCTGCAAACTTGCTGAGGGTGCACTCGATCTATCTGGCTAAGTAATTGATGAAAACATTAAACAGCGCCGGTCCCAGTATGGACCCCTGAGGGACACTGCTCGTCACCGGTGTCCACCCGGACCACTACCCTCTGGATGTGACAATCCAACCAATTCCTTATCCACCAAACTGTCCACCCATCAAATCCACAGCTCTCCAATGTAGAGAGAAGGATGTTGTGGGGGACCGTGTCAAAGGCTTTGCAGAAGTCCAGATAGATGACATCCATTGGTTTTCCCTTGACCACTGTTGTTGTCATACCATCATGGAAGCCACTAGGTTTGTCAGGCAGGACTTGCCCTTAGTGAAGCCATGCTGACTGTCTCAAATTACGTCTCTGGCCTCCATGTGCACTTATGAATGACACTTGTACACAAAGAATGTAATTTGATCACATCCAATTTTGGCCTCTGCGGTGCAAGATACTGACATGTCAGAGCAACCCACCAGAGAACTTTGAAGATTGGTGGAGTCCGGAACACTGGATATGCAAGTGGCAGTTGAGAAAGCATGGCTTGTTCAGTATGGAGAAAAGAAGATGAAAGAGAGGCTTTATAAAGCTATCTAATGGAAAAATACAGAGAGGCTAGAGACCAGACTCTTCTTGGAGAAGTACAGTAGAAGGGTAAAATGCAATAGACACAGGTTCCAAGAATGTGAATTCATCTTTTTCTCTATGACAGTAATACAACTTCAGGGCAGGCTCCCAGGGAGATGGTGGAAACTCCCTGGAGGTGTTCCAACCTCAGAGGGACATGACCTGAGCAACACAATATCACTGGACTTTCACTTTACAGGAGGCTGGCACAGATGACTTCATGAACTCACTTCCAACCTTCATTACTGTGATTCTACGTTTCTACTTAATGAAGGTTGCTAAAGAGTTTAACAAACATTTGTAGTCTATTCTGGTGAATTATTACTGTTCTGCATACAAAAATATTTTGTCTCTTTTATTACATAAGCTGGAAGCACTCCCCAGGCATTGACTACATAAAATATATTGTCAAGTATATCAGTGTGTGTTTGTATATCTATCTGTCTATCTATTCATTCATCCATCCACACAATTATATATACATTTCATATTCTGGGCCTATGCATTTTGACTATTAAACAACACTGTCCTTTTGTCATTAAAGTAATTGAGAACATTTTATGATCGTCCAAATCCTTTAAAACAGTGAATGTTATTTACTTTCTCTGCTTAACAAACAGAAGAAAAGGATTGGAATAACTTCCTGGTTTACTCCATGTGCTTGTACATTCTTAGCTTTGGTTTGCAGTGTGTAAGCTTTCTGAGTGACAGATAATTAAGCCATGAATCTCAGGCATACTTGTTCAGAAAAGGTATTATGGGCTTCTAAGGGAAATTTTTATATTTCATTTTTAACGAAAATGTAAATGAAAATTCTTGTGGTGTACCATGGAGTGCATTTCCTCCTTAGGCTCAAACTCTTTATGGGCAAATTGTTTTAATATGCAAGCTACCATTCCAGTATATGTCAACCATAGAAATTAAAATCAATACAATATTTCAAATAGCCTGATACCTAGTAACCTAGATACAAATGGTTCAACAATTCGTCACTGACTGCAGAGACATATCTGAGTAATATTGATATCAGTAGTATTAGAAAAGCTTAATGTGCCAATATAAAAACTTTCAGTCAATGTATATGTATAGACATCTGAAAAAGAAATAAAATATTATTTCTGTGACTAATACTGTGCTACTTTCGTCAATAGCATCCACATGTGGATCTGTCAGAAACTAAACAGAAAAATATCTTACTAGAAGTATTTTTCTCCCTGATAAAATATAAGTAGTAAACTCAGAAAGTTATTTCTTAATGTGCTACCATCTATTTAGTTTGGAACGATCATTTCAAAGTTTAATGGAAAATTACAGCAGAATTTTACTTTTATGAAAGTTCACACAAGCAAGACAGGAAGTTTCTTATTGCAGGGGAACATAAAACTAAATTCCATCTCCATTTCTTCCATTACCTAAGCACCAAGTGACTTAATTTTCAGCACAATTCTTTAACCTAGCAGTTTCCTTCAGTGCTAGCTTTCCTGTGAGTTACACATGGACAGAGAAGCAGCACCATGACACCACTCTCTGAAAAAGTATTGTTACTGATCCTGTACTGAACAGGAAGCCATTTAGAGAAAAGATTTCTTCTTAATCAAAATTTCTCAACCTAGGCTCCGGAGTTGACACAACAGCGTTGTTTAAAATTAACAGTAATCTACTAGAAGTTAAAGAGGTGCTCACTTTGAAATTTTACTTTATACCAAGTACTTAAGTTAGTGTTGCAACTTCCACTGCCTGCTAGACATCCCTGTTGCATGCAGCTTGCAGGTTTCTGAACTTTACTTATCTTCATTAGTCAGTAACTTGCAATAATTTTTTGTGGCTGACACACCTGTAAGACTGTAATGGGTGCCTCAAAGCCACCACATTGTCCATTTGGGACTGCATTAAGAAAACAGAATCAAGACTTCCATGGGAAGTTTCACAGGAATTCCTCTCTGTGAGAGTCATTAGTCTCCAAGACCTTTGTGTCCTGCCTGATGGCTTTGAGGCAAAAATCAAGGTATTATTTTTCATATGTTAAGGCCAGCTCTGTGCTTCAACAGTTCAAACCCAATGCTTTACCTGTTGCATCTTTCTGTCATGCTCTCGGTCAAATGACACCGGATTAATTTTAGAAGAGAGTTTGGCAGACTAAATCTCAAAACTACTGACTTCAACATCTCTTTCAAACAGATCTTTGCAGTCATCTTCATGATGTGCTGCAAAAGACAGCAAAGAGCTTTCAGGTTCCTTCTTCCCTCCCTAAGGAAGGTTTTCTATTTTAGAAATGAAATCTTACAAAAGAAATATTTGGTTGGGGTTTTTTTTTTGCCTAGATATGCTCATATTTAAACATAGTGACAATAACATTTTCCTCACTTAAAATACAAAAAAATAACAACCAGTTGTTATTAGAAAAAGGAACCTTATCAAGGAAAAGTGTTTAGTAGCAGATCCAGGGTTTTTAAAAATATGATACAATGCTAGCAGAACTCCACCCTTTTGGACTCCCTTTATGGGTTCAGATATTTCAAGACCATGGCAGTTGATATAGCCCCTTCATGACTCATGTGAAGGGAGCTCAGACAGAACATATGGAAGTGTCTTTAACTCTGAAAAAAAATGTGACCTTCTTTATATATAAAAGTTTGCATGAAAGACCTTTGAATATAATCCCCTGTATAAATATATGTACTGTCATACATACTCACATTGTAACTACTTTATTTCCTTGAAGTTTCTTGTCAACTTAACAGAACAGACACATATATCATATGGTATGATACACAGCTTATGTATATAGCATACACTGTATGCTATTGTCTTCAAGTACATCTTCAAGAATCTTCCATCATGTTTTTTTGACAACTAGAAAGAGATTAAGCTATTACTTTCAAGGCCATTGAAGATGATGTTGGACCATACTAAAAAAATCAGTGATCACTGCCTGTCACTGACCATGGCATATAAATGTGATAAAATGATGAAATCAAGAATGCAAAAATGGAAACTGAAGAACAGATTTCCTAATTATGAAGCTTATTTTTCTGAGAACAAAACTTTCTACAGCAAGTCCAGTAGGAACTGTCTTAACTTTTTAATAGATTTTGGCTATGCAGAGGTTACTTTAGAGTCTTTGAGATGCAGTGGTGTCTACAAAAAAGAAGCAAATAAAAGTGATTTCTACATCTTTATCATAGAACCATAGAATCATAGCGTGGTTTGGATTGGAAGGGAGCTTAAAGATCATCTAGTTCCTACCCCACTGCCATGGTCAGGGACACCTTCCACCAGACCAGGTTGATCAGTGCCCCATCCAACCTGACCTTGAACACTTCCAGGGATGGGGCATCTACAGATTCGCCGGGCAATCTGTTCCCATGCCTCACCATCCTCATCCTGAAGACCTTCTTCCTTGTATCTAGCCTAAATCTATCCTTTTTCAGCTTAAAGCCATTACCCCTTGTCCTATTACTACACACCCTTGTACAAAGTCACTCTCCAGCTTTCTTGCAGGCCCCCTTCAGGTACTGGAAGGCTGCTACAAAGTCTCCCCAGAGCCTTCTCTTCTCCAGACTGAACAACCCCAGCTCCCTCAGCCTGTCTTCATTGGACAGGTGCCTAATCATCTTTGTGGCCCTCCTCTGGACTTGCTCCAACAGGTCCATGACCTTCTTATGCTGGCGGCCCCAGAGCTGAACACACTACTCCATGTGGGGTCTCACGAGAGAGGAGCAGAGGGGAAGGATCACCTCCCTCGACCTGCTGGTCATGTTAGGATTCTTTATGAATCACATTTTTTTTTATTATCACACTTTTTTTTTTCATGGCATCTCTTCTTCCTCCATGGCATAGCCATAGTGATAAAAGACAGCAGAATCCACACAGTATAGAATTCTATGCTGTCAGGTTCATATGTGGTATCTGTAGACCAGCTTCCTTTCAGATATGCCCAGCTGATCAACATGAGTCCTGTTTGCAGTAAATTTCCTTTTTTAAAAGGCAGAATACCTGAGTCCTTCTTTTAATATTCACTGTCAGTCAGCTGAGGCCAAGGGCTCATGAATCCACTTGAAAGTAGACAGAACAAAATACTGACATATACATCAGAAATAATTTGCCATTGGCCAGAAAATGGATTACATGGCAAAGTGGATCACTTTCCCTTCTAACTTTTCTGATCGTTATTAGAGTAAAAATTCTTGATTTTATTTTACCCTTTAAGGAATCATTTCGCTTTTGATTTTGTTCTTTGTCTGGAACAGAAAAAGCTGTCATGATCAAGGAGAGTTAAAGTACTGTCTAGGAACAGAAAATGAAATATTTTCTTGTTAAATAAGAGAATTTTCAAAATATTGTACTTTGAATACAATATTTTCGAGTACCTCTTGGTGATTAGATCCTACCTCTAAGGAAAACAAGAAAATCTCCTCTGGCCCTTTCCTACAATAACTATTTCTCATTAATTATATTTCAAAATAGATCTTTTTTAAATTTGTAATTGTCACTGTGATTTGAGCTATCCTCCCAGGTTAATTCTCTCACAAAGTAAATATTTTTTTAGATTTTTTTTTTCTTTTTTAGTTTTAAGAAATAACCCACCTATAATTTGGCATATGCTCTTACAATTATTTTCTGGACTGTTTCTCACTGCCCATTCTTGCTGTCCATCATGTCTCGTTGAATAAAAGGACCACACTTCCCACTAGGAAGTATGTACATTTCAGTAGATCAGATGCCAGACATTTAAATCACCAGCTGCAGTAGTACAGCCTACTCTTTTTAGCACCATGCCACAAATTATCCATATGGTTTCTGCACATTTTCTTTCTTGTTCATGGTTCTTACACATCAGATATTTAAACAGTAATCAGGCAAGTAACAGAGATGCACGGTTAGTATTATAGCTGTGAATGTGTAGCATAAAGATAACAAGCTGTCCAGTTTTATGCCTCTACAGATGGGACTCCCCTGATTGTGCCTTTGATGAGGTCATGGAATTGGTGGGTCAGAGAGTTGCAATCCATTGTTTGGGGTTTTGGAGTTGGTTTTTTTTTTTAATTTTCAATTATCCCCATGATACCTTTGTCTTTCTACCTCATTCATATCTTTTCCTGTTATCAGATATCACTTTTTTTTCTCTTCTTACTTCACAGGCACTCACATTACCACAGATGCCATCTTACTCTTTTGCTTCTTTTTTCCCCCCTCTCATTTCCCTGTGAACAGCAGGCTATCACACTGAAATGGCAGTTGCCTCCCATTACCGATGTAAAAAGAACATGGTAGTAGAGGTTATGCCAAAAGCAAATGTATGGAATTCAAGGGTTTTTTTCTATAAAACAACCAGTCACATGGTGGGTAGTATGCAAAGTTACCTTTTTTGTCCAGTTTAAACATGGAGTAAACGTGCTGATAATTCAAGGCTGAAATGGACTCTAGAGTTAGCTGAGAATTTTTCCAAAATAAATGTCCTCACTTTTTCTTGCTTGGCATTGAAATATGGTCTATGCATACATGTATGTACAGATTATTGCATATATTCAAACTGTTCACAAGACCAGAACTGTTCTCTTCCTGGTGTAGAAGTGAGACTCATTCTCCAAGGACACTCAAAGCACTCAGCTACACCTTGGAGATTCCCTACCATAAAACTTATACATCATCGTCTTTCAAATCTTTATTTAAAACACGTCTTAGCCTCGGCAGCTGCATTACAGTTCAACCAAGCTGGATGGTCATGATGAGTCTGCTACCTATTGTGCTAAGTATTCCCTTTTTCTGCCTCCTTCTTTATCAATTTTGGTGTCTGCAGGGCTCTTTAAATTTTCTCACTCATCTCTACCACAGCTGCTGTACTACTTTTCCCACCCTTTCTTAAACATGTTTTTGTAGAGGCACCATCAGTGTGGCTGGTAGGCCCAGGTGTGACCTGTAGTGGGTCTGTTTTGGAGATGACTAGAACCATCTAGAACTGGCTGTCTCTGGCAAGGGCAGCCCCTGGTCTCTGCTCACAGAGGCCACCCATGCAGCACCCTTCTGCCAACACCTTGGCATCTACACCCAGTGCAGATTAACTGATTACATTAAATAAAAAAAGTTGAAAACTGAGTCTTCTACTTTTTAAAGGTAGAGATATCATAAGTGTCATTATTTATCTAAGGATTTTATAACATACTTTTAGGAACTAAAACACTAAAATATGAGACAGTAGGCAAGTAACATTGTTCACAATGTTCAGAGTTTTGGAAAAGCCAGAAAATGAATTAAGACAATGCTCCACCCACTGACTGCCAAAATGTTTCATTAATTACCAGAAGCTTCGTAAAAGGCTTGGCAGTGGTTTCCTTTTGATTTGTATTGGAGCTGATGCAAGCTGCCATTGCAGGAGATGGTGCTGCCATCAATGAAAGCATGCACACTGAACAGTCTATGGCCAGCTTAGGCAGTGCATAGCTCATCACATTCTTAGTTGTTAAATGATGTAATACAACCTTTTAGATGTCAACTGATTACAATTAGTACAGCCTTTCTTATTCCCCCCTCCCCTTTACATGAATGTACACATGCACACTTAAACCCACAAAAGTATTGATATGCACCTCCTAAACCAAATACTTCACACATTTGTTACATAAAAGACTTTAATAACAAAGATCCATAGGAAATAGACCTGTGACATCTGAGTTAAAAGTGGAGTTCTTATGTGTCAGGACTACCTCAAATGGGACATGCTTTGTCTGTTTTTTTTTTTAATTTTTGTTATATATTAAGTATCTAAGAAACTTTTAGTTTGGCAAAAAATTTTGTAGCAGGTACAATTTTCACATTACTATACACGGACAGTGAATTTGCTGTGAATTAGAGAGAAGTATGAAAACATTTTTCTTGTTTGATTTCATAAGGTTTTGAAAGGGGAAGTTTCCTAATCTTGTTTTCCTATCCTTCCTATGAGTCAGTTCCAGATATGTATTGATAGTCTAAAGAACATGGAACTCCAAAAAGTTATACCGATAAGCTATGCCACATGAGAAAGGAAGGAAAATTAACATTTTATTTACTTCCCAGATCTTTCTAATTTGTTTATTTTTGTGTTAATTTTAGCCTGAATATTGCAAAAAGTTAGCTATATTGCCTTAAGGTAGCACACTAAAATTTAGTCAGCCGTTTTCTACTACACAGCAGCTAGGAAAGAGGAAGAAATATATGGAGAGAAATAACTGATAGCTTCTCTCAGATACTGACATCCTCTTCCTCTGGTAAGGCGGAACTCATCCATCAGCCAAAGCTTAATGTATAGGACTCTGACTCCAGCAATCCCCTTTCTTTTGATTTAATGGGAGTCAGCTCATAAGAATCTGTATATTTGTCCTTAGCACCCAGGACTGTGACAGGAATTGTCCTAATGGAGATAATGAGAAATGGAAAGTTCTTACTGCATCCTATGCCACGCTGCCAGCACAAAAAAAAAGGTGTGGCATATTCTGTTCCTTGTTATGAAACTTCAGAAATGTGCCCAGTAGTCTGTTAGTTTGAGAGCAGAGCTTAGTATTTCTCTCTACATATCCTCAGTGAACACTCAGGATAGAAACTATTAAACAGTAGGAAAAGAGTGACAAAATTTGACCCTGTAAAGCTTTTACATTTCAAACATCTTTAAATGAAAATAGTACAGTCTTCTTGGCAAAAGGCCAGATTCCAATATGCTGATGGGTGTTAAATGCTTTCTTGACTATGCAAGGAACCTTATTTTTATTGCAATTATTATCTTTTAAATTTTTTGATTAATGACATTGAGCCCTTATAAAGAAAAGGCAAGAGAAGTTTTTGAAAGTCTAAAGGTGTGCAACAAGTTTACATTTTCATCCAAAGAGTATATTAATAATTGTATATGAATAAACAGGTGGCCGCCTGGTTCTTTGGGTTCAGTCAGGGCAAGAGGAGATAAGTACTCCCATCTTCTACAATTAGTAAAAGAGAAATTCAGGGAAGCCAAAACATAGGGCATAAACCAGTATTTGTTTATCCATCTGCCTTATTTTTCTTCACCATCCAGAGATTAAGGCATATACACATGCTACATTAAGCATCCTAGAGGAACAATTGCAAGTAGCTATCTTTTTTTCAAGCATTGTCGATTTGCTTTTCTAATTACTAAAATAATTAAGAATTTGTGACAGTTATGTTCTGAATTAATGGCAAAGAAATGAGCTGTAACACATAGAATGCTCTGTTCCATTGCCTACAACATGCTTTGGGAGAATTATTTGTATTATGCTTATGCTTGTGCTCACTTCTGCAAATAGCATGAGTCCGACTGGGTGCAGTGATAATTAAAAAGTGAATGAACTTACCTATTTGGCTCATCTGAGAAGCAAAGGAATTCTAAATTGCCCAACTTAAAAGCGGGTATACTTCATTTACTACCACATGATGTTGGCTAGGCATTGCATGCCCATGTGGTGATAATAGGAGTACTCTTAAAGTAAGACGTGTTTCTGGAGAAGGATTAAGCAGGTTATGGGAGATAAGCAAGTGAGAAACGGAACTGACTATTGTTTAGAATTGTTTTTTATAGTTAAAAGATCAGATTTTGATTTAAAGAAGTAACTGTCCCTTCGAAATCTCCACCTAAGTCTTTGCCCTGCCTTTGATGGCAAATGCACAGAACTAAAGCCAATTCCTGTGGCAATCTCTGGCACAGCACTGAGGTCTGAATAAACTGTACTTTCCCGTCAGATGCTGAAGATAGTTATCCATACTAATTGATTTGGTGTTGTTGGAATTGATAGGGAAGCAGAGTCCTCTGTTGGAAGATACATATAGTTCTGTTGCAAGTCCCCCTCAGTTGCCTAGGAACATTTTATTTTCCTTGCTGAAGTGAAAGAGGAAATTTACCAAGGCAGCACCTATTTATTCTTCTGAATGTCAAAACTGTCAAAAAGGAAGGTTATAAAATGATTTTTTTTAAAATTAGAATTGTTAACCACTAATTACATGAGCATAAGTAGATACTGTAAAATGAGGATGAGCTACCAACTAATGAAAAGAAAATTATATTTTAGTGGACAAGTGCTACAAACTGAGACAGACATATTTTTGACGTTTGCTGCCGCACTGTTGGAAAAGAATTCATGAAGCTGACTTCAAGGTCCTTGAAGTTCAGGAATGACAGTGAGTCTGTTGCCTTCTGAAAGAAGGAAAATTTAAGTTTCACTGGATACATTAATGCCTTGTGATTTCACAAGTAGCATCACATTCGTAAAGAACAAAACATTCTTTACACAGCTAAGTGAGGATTGCGTGTAAAAGCCAAACTCGGAAATCACCTGCAACACAAAACATAAGGTCCAGCCAACTGGCTTTATTGGAAGAAAGTATCAATGGCTCTTCGGAAAAGTTAATGAAAAATACTGTCCAAATACTTAACCTTCAAGCTGAGGAATAATACTGTTTCTTGTTTCAAAAAGTCATATCACATTGGCTGCATCAAATAATTTCAGAACACAGAGTCAAGGATTTTGCTGAATAAAATATTTCATTAATGTACAAATTATTATACTGACCTTAGTACTCATTTGCACTGAAGCCCATTAAGATGTATTTATGCCTTTGCCTACACCACACTTCCAAGTTAGTGGAGACAGAATTAGATCCAGGATGTTTGTCTACATAATTCCTGGAATTTTGGCCATATAGTTGTCTATGTCTTTGACTGTTATACTTAATACGGACCTCAAGGAGAAGCACAAAAATGTCTTTGTACCATACTTTTTCTTCCACTGCAAAAAAAATGATAGTTTAGACCCCAAGATCTGGAGGAACTAATCACTTGAATCCATCTTGATCCAACGTATTACATGTAAGCATTAATACCGCTGTTAAAACTTTCAGAGGCCTTCTTTTGAACACATTGATTTTAGTGGAAATATGTTATCCTAGATTTTCCTAGTATAAATACACTTCTACAGTTTCTAGTAAAATTACATTGTTTCATACTAAATCTGTCAGCACTATTTTTCTCTTTGAAGAAAAATGAAATGGGTGTATTCTGGATGGGTTTTTTAGTGGTGGAGGCAGGGTGTTTTGAGTTTTTGCCATTTTGTTTTAAATTTATAATTCTATTAGGAAAACATTTTCATTTGTAAACTCATCAAGCCTGACTTTTCAGACACTCAGTATTCATTTACATTCTGATAGACTGTCATCATAGGAAAAAAACCCACAGCCACCTTGCATTCCAGAGGATAAATTGCAGAAGCTAATCTTTAATGAAATATGGAAGAAGTGCAAAATTACGATCTACCTTCCAAGCTGTCAACACCTGAATTATAGGAAAGGAGGACAGAAACCCACAATTTATCCACTCTGATTTAGTAATTCTCTTCTTGTTTTGTACCTGCGTATGCATTGTTGAGGGTTGGCATATACAGGGCAAATATGAAAAAACTTTAGTAATCATTCATAAATGATCCTTCTATGGGGAAAAAAAATGCAAAACCAAAATAAAAGAGAATAAGGGTGAAAGTTCCCAGTTCTTGAAGGAAGTAAAAAGAGAAGAAGTGGTCTCAACACATTATTGTTCACTGAGCTACAGAATATGTCTGCCTTTATCACCAGTTAATCATCAGAGCAGAAGCAAAGCAGCAAAAGATTTAAGCACCCAAAGGATCTGTTGTGGTTTAGCCCCAGTTGGCAAATAAGCACCACAAAACTGCTTTGTTACCGTCCCCCACCAGTAAGATGGGGGAGAGAATCAAAGAGCAGAAGTAAGAAAACTCAAAGGTTGAGATAAGAACAGTTTAATAATTTAAATACAATAAATTATTAATGTTAATATTAATATTATTATTATTAATAATAATAATGACTTGTAGTGAAAAGGAAAACAACAACGGAGAGAGAGAGAAACAAAACCCAGGAAAAACAATTGATGCAACTGTTCACCACCCACTGACCAATGCTGAGCCTGTCCCCGAGCAGTGATCGCCAACCTCAGCTAACTCCCCCCAGTTTATATACTGACCATGACGTCATATGGTCTGGAATAGCCTTGGGGCCAGTGGGGGTCAGCTGTCCTGACTGTGCCCCCTCCCAGCTTCTTGTGTCCATGGCAGAGCAGGGGAAGCTGAAAACATCCTTGACTGGTGTAAGCCCTGCTCAGCAATGACTTAAACATCAGGGTGTTATCAACATTATCCTCATAGTAAATTCAAACCACAGCACTATGCTGGCTACTAGGAGGAAAATTAACTCTATCCCAGCCGAAACCAGGACATGATCAATGGCTTCTGGGAGGAGGGAATTGTGCTTTATTTTGTTTTTATTTTTATTTTTCTGAAATTCCTGTCTTTTCAGGTCTCCAGATTACACTTAGAATTAGTTTAAGGTATATATCTAAATTCCCCCATGGAATGAATTTTAGTAAGCTATTCAAGGTAATCTCTGATCAAACCTGGTGAAACTGATACTGGAAACAGCTGGTAAAATTTGGTCTGCTTTGTTGTCATTAGTTGCAATGGTTGTAGTGTTGTAGATTACAGTCTTTTGGGAAGAGCTTAATGCTGATAGATAAGTGGTGTCCATCCAGCATGTATCTTGGTGGACAATTCTCAAATTGAAATGGACTTACATTCTTTGACTAACTAGTAAGGCTTGCACTGCAATTTCTGAGACAAAACAAAACCATACCATTCCCTCCAAACCAAAACCAAACCAAACAACCCCCCCCCCCCCCCCCCCAAAAAAAAAAAATTCCCTAAAACAAAGCTGTGAGCAGTATGTGGTTTCTTTGTTTCATGGTACTAGATAAATTTAGAAATTTAAATTTAATTTAAACACTGAAGTTTGACTGATGGCTTCCACTAGAAAAAAATTATCAGCGGCAGCTGTCACTGCTAACAGAAGAATTTAAAAACAAACAAGCAAGATTTAGGAAAGATGTCTAGAGTATAATTCCTTAAGTAACAGTTTGATCATTTATCCTAGAGACAAAATAATGTCACCAGTTCACCTTTTATTGTAAGGGTGAACAGTGCTGAGGTATGAGGAAGGAAAAATTAAAAGTGAACTGCATATTAAAGCCTTCAAATTGTGTTTATAACACCTTGAAAGTATTTTAAATGCCTGCAAACTGCTACCACCACTGTTTTGACTGCCACCACAATCTTTTTTCTGGCCATTCAATTAATATTAGTGAGATTGTTCCCAGATCATGAGATCTGTGTTTATTATTCCCGCCTAAATGTAATAGATTTTCTCAGTCATATTTCTTAGTTATTTCTACTTTTTGACCTTAAGATTAAAAAAACTAAGAAACTGGAATTAATACAGAAAACATAGATGCTCAGAACAGATAAAACACCAGTAACTATTCAAAATCTATTTTAGGACCATCAGCATTACAAGTTGAAAATATTTTGGATCTAAAAAGATCATTCAGATCTTTTCTGTTCTGCTCAGAAAATTGGATAGTGTTTTTTAATGCCACTTACATTAAATATTAACTGTTTTCTGCAGCCCAACTAAACTAGGAGTAGCACTAACAAAAACATTTTGTAAATTCTTTATGTGTAATTTCATACATTACCCCCAAACCCAGATATATGACAGCAGATTTAAAAAGAAAGATTTAAAGCCTTAAAAGATGAGGTTTTGGGGTTTGGGGTTTTTTTTGAGCTTTCATTTTTTTTGGCAGATAACTCTGAAAAGAAAGATACCTGATTTCAATGTTGAATTATATTTCAATGTTTTTCTTAATAATTTTTTTTTCAAAATTAAACTGATTTAATGAGTATTCAAATTGAAATGTGAAACTCCACCTCACTTAGGCTTTTCATTTAATTGCTGCTATTCGATACCTGTTATTTTGATGTTTGCATCTTTTACTGGTCTGTATCTATATTAATTCCTTCAAGTCAATGTCTCCTGCATTTAGCTTTACTCGAGTTCCTAATGAAAGTCAGTGATCATTATTTATCAGTGGGCTGGTATTAGGGATTTTAGCAATATTTAGGGGCATAACAGCTAAAGTGTTATGAAATTAAAAAAACCAAAAAGGTTAATTAACAATCTTGTATTACCTTTGCTCATTTAAGTATTTTAATGTTCTAAAAATCTTACTGTTCCTTCAAGTTTCCATTTCATCCATCCATCCAAGAGACATATTTCTGTAGTGATTCTGAACAAATTTGTGCAAGTAGCCTAGAAATTAATCACTACAGTCCATTTCTGGTTAATTAATCTTTCCCAAATTATTTTTTGACAATAATTTTTAATGTTGTCTTTATTTGAGTCTGTACAGAACATACATATTAGAAAATAGCAATGCAGAAGGAGTAAAAAAATGCAAGTAAAAGCTACAGTGTGATAAAAGCAAATTATTGGCGTGTTGTTTACCACTAACTTCTGTATTTTATTTTTGCCAATGGAACAATGACAATAATTCTGTATGAACTACACCCAGGGTTAAAAAGCATTTATACCAAGAACTGAACATTATTTAAATGTATCTGCCAGTAACTTATTCTGAAAAATAGAGCACTAAAAAACAGCCTAGAGATGGAAAAAAATGAAAAAAGAAAAGCTAGCAAAATATGCTGTAAAACCAGCAAGAGAAGGTGATACGTAGACTGAGCTAATATCTTCTGGAACCAGTGACTTGTAGATGGTACAGCACTGGTTTGTGGTAAATAGAGGCAATGGGCACCTGCTGTGCAAGAGGGGACTACCAAAACCTGCCTAAGAAAGTAACAATGAATTTTCATTTTCAAGGTTGAGTACTTTTTTATTCAGGAATGCTCTTGCAACCCCCCACACACCAGTGGATACCACAAACAAACCAATGACCCATAAGCAAAAAATGTAGAAACAACTGTCAGACATAAAAGGATTTTAGCAAGAGGTGATTTCGCTTAGAACAGCCTGGGAAAAAAGTCAGGCTTTTGCTGCAGTCTACACTTGCCTATCTTCAGCCAATCTACCACAACACTTTCAGAGAGTGAAATATTGGTTCTGCTTTGGAAAATATGAGCTTGGCATTCATCCTTACCAGGCCAGATTTTCAACCCAAGTGAGCAGTGGGCTACTGTAATAATTTTTTGTGTTTTACCTTTGTTGTTCTCTTATTCATGGTGAACACACATGTCACATGACAGTGAAACAAACTTCCAGAGAGGAATGGCCTAATACATTTGAATTTATAACCTTAACTTGAAATTAGATTGTGCCAAAATGTCTATACCCAAATAAGTTCTGAGAAAAGTTATTGCCAAACACATGATTGTTTTCCTGTTTTCCAAGAAGATGAACTTTAAATGAAGTTTTAGAGAGCACTGAAAATGTATTTTCAAGAAGTGTGGGGAGAAGAAAAAATAGATTTTTAGTAGTTATTTGAAAAAAGGAAAAGATTTCAGGAAAAATCCAAAGCAATTTCCTATAGTAATTCAGGTGACTCATTCTCTTTTACAGACTGTGTTCCTATATTGCATTAGAGCTCTTCAAGAGAAGAAACAGTTGCTAAGAGGACTCCTATTAATGTCATGCTGAGGCAATTTAGTTCAGCCAGACACATTTGCCTCATGATAAACATGTAAACTTGGAAGAAGTAAACTAAAAGTATAACATGATATCAAAACAGTTTGAAACAGAGTGTTTGGAGTTTTAGTGCTTTAGTGGGGAGACTTGTGGGGTAACCGCACTGCAGTTAAGAAAGGAAGCGGGGAGGGATCTTTTCTTTCTGATGTCTGGTGACAGAACATGATGGAACAGCTTAAGGCTGTATCAGGGGAAGTTCAGATTGGATATTGGGAAAAAGTTCTTCACTGAGAGTGTGGTCAAGCACTGGAACAAGCTCCCCAGGGAAGTGGTAATGGCCCCAAACCTGTTGTGTTCAAGAAGCATTTTGACAATGCCCTTAGATACATGGGTTAACTTTTAGTTTGCCCTGTGTGAAATCAGGAGTTGGAGTCGATGATCCTCATGATTCTATTCCAATTCAGGATAGTCTATGATTTAGCGAAGTAATTGTTTGTTAAGAAATGACATTCCTGCATAAAGCAGTTGGTTTTCATTAATTAATACTTAAAATTGTACCATTAGCCAATTTCATTTGATATGTAATTCAATGTAATTCAAAATGGTGAAAAAATTAAACATAATATTTAGGTGGGTTTTTTTAATATGTGTAACTATAGGAACAAAAACAGTTTACCAAAGGAATGATAGATATACTCCATTTCAGGAGAAATAAAAAAAAATTCCTTTGAGGTTTTCAAAGCCTCAAAGCTTTGGAGCAATTTTATTTTTATTTGGGAAACCTGCCTTTTGATTCCTGCAGAATAAAAATACTTTATTTACCTATATACTTGTTATGCTTGTGAAAGATACTTAATTCTTACCTTAATATGTCAAAAGTTATTAATGATTAAGCTTTCTGTATCACCTCCATAACTGCAGTGTATGCATGATCAATGTTGTATTTGGGAAGTTTGAATTTACTAAGTAAAATTATTTTTCTGATTTTTTCCCGTCTTTTTATCTGCTGCAAAGTAATAGGATATAGTCCTTAAACTATTCGTTCTAGAAAGTAGTTTTTTCTGGACCAGATGACCAAATTACCCATTAGTTTGAATTTGTGTTATTCAGAATAAGAGCTTGTAGAATTATGTGTCTAGAAATCAGAAATCTATTAAAAGCAGACATGTTCAATAGCCCAAAAAGTAAGCACTCCAACTCATGCAAAACTCTTTGTTCTCCCTGCATGAAATGGGAGAATTTTTATGAGTTTATGTCATATTTGAGATTGTTTGATAAGTCCCAAGTGGACCGTAGTGTGGTCCTATGGCTGCTGCATTACCACATTGTTGTGTGCTCCCAAATCAGCCTTCAAACAGCAAATTCAAAAGCATAATAATCTAAAAGTTTATACTATCACACTTTTCCATCAGAAAGATTGACAGGAAGCTTGCTCCACTTTCAACATATAAAAAATGACATTTCTGAAGGTTCTGCTAGATATTTGTATAGTAAGATTTGCCCAGGTGAATTTTGAATAATATGACTTATGTAATTCTGGATGTTTGTGAGTAACTACTTGCTTGTAGATACCTCAGAAATGTACTAATTACCAAACTGACCAAAATAAACACATTCACATGTCCAAACCTTCACTGTAGCAAGAAGTTATTCTCAAAAATAATATGATGAAATATACACACTAGACTTCATCCTGACGGATTGCAGTATCTCCTTCAGAGCTGCTGCTCACAGCTGTGCTGCACTTTTGCTTCAGGCAGGTAACCAGCACTGACCATCTCGGACATTCATGAAAAACTGGAGATAAAAAATAGGAATATTCTTCATATTATCACCTGTTCTCTTATCGGGAAAAAAAAAGAAAAAGAAAAAAGAAACATGATTTCTGTTCATCTGAGCCTCAAATATGCCATTTCTGTGAGTTCCTGACCAGTACCTTCTCCCTCTCTCTTTGTCTTCATTTAGGACTGTGCAACCTGTTCTGTAACACTTTTGCCTTCAAAATACAGGATTTGCCTTCAGAGAGCATTGCCTTCCAGCCCGTGTTTTTTCATTTTTCCAAGGAGAATTGAGTTTTCTAATTTCTCATTCCCATTTTGGATTGTGAAGGTTAAATATTCTCATTAAGAATTAGCTCTTTAGCTAAATTGTACTCATTAGTACAGCTTTTTAATATAGTCTAGACCTGAGAAGGAAGTTTTATTTTGTCTGAATGGAGTTTTCTGGCAAATGTTTTGGATTAAGCTCCTTTTCAGTTCAAAGACAACTTGACAAAGAAGAGCTGGTCATTTCTGAAAATGTATTGTCCTTAATCACCAAGAGAATTTCAGTTATGAACTGAACTTTCGGTGGTCCAGGTACTAACACAAGCCTGATACAGACACTATCATCAGTGCTATGGTTTTTCAGGAGAAATGCCCTCATCCTATATGATAATGCAAGCACCTAATATTTGAGTGCCTAGGCTGAACACCCCCAGCTAAAAGCACATATTTTATTCATAGCTAGCTTTCAAAATGAAACAATTTGCTTCATGACATTTTCTTCAATATAGTTAATCAAATGAAATAGCCTAGACAGCTATATCCACTGTTACAAGTGCAGTTCATGAAATTGAGAGTTATAACTCATTTTTGAAAACAAGCTGTGTCTTGAAAAAGGTAGATTATGCAGTTTCTTTTGAAGCATAAATATCCTAATTAGACAGACTTAATGAACAGTCTTCTTAGGACATAGGAAAAAGCTAACTGCAACCTTTGAAGCCCAGTTATGAAATTTTATGTGAACTTTACAGCTTATTTATGATGCTGTTAGGTATTGTATACTATGGCTTAAAAGTCCTAAAACCAAAATGGTTTTGTCACCTTTGCAACTTTATTATATTCTATATGAATTGAACTGTGTCTTTTATAAGTTTGTATAACAGGTCTAGCTATTAATTTGCCTTTCAAAAAATTTTAAAATCTTGAAAGAAATCATATGTAGAAAGATGGTAATGATCTTATGCATCAAGCTGCCTCTTACCCCTGGAATATAAGGTATACTTTGACCAAGAATGCACTGACGCTTTTTATTTGAATTTTGACATATCCATGGTAGTGATTATAGGCAAATCCTTTCAGATAACAAACTTTTTCATGTGCAGATTTAAACTTGATCTATGCTAAATGAGATTACTATTCTCACCATTATTCAGAAAATTACTATGAAACATGACTGCAGAAGAAAAGCAAGGGAACTGAGAAAACACTGCAAAAACCACCACCACTACCACCACCAGCATTCAGTTAGTCAGTTTGTTTACAGAGGAAAATTTTTTTCCAAACTAATGGTGGTGTTAAATTTACTTTTCATATACTTCTATCTGTCCACTTCTTTCCTCCTTCAGAATGCATTAGTTTGTTTATACATACTAATAATACTGTATACTAATGTATACAGACACTTTAAAGAAGTAAGTAGGTCTTATGCAGAGACACTGAAATTTGTTTAGGCTACTATTTATATAAAAAACACACACAAAAAGGTTTTATAGCCAGAGAACAGAATAATCTAATTAACTAGGACATAGATGTAATTCTGGTACTCAAACCCTTTTAGGACTGCAGTTTCATTCCTTTTTCGGCTTCCCAGGCCCTCCCAGCCACCCCACCCCCTACCTCCTGCCCCAAAAAACTACTGAAGAACTTCCAGTGCTTGAAATTCACATAACTGAGAAGTACTTTATGGACCTTTCACTCACCATAGGTTGAAAAACATTATCATAACATTTTGTACAACTGTTCTTCCTGTAACAGATGGATTATAGGAAAGTTATAAATGGACTTTGTGGAGTCTTGGGCTCTTTCTATGATTACAAAAGGCTGAAGTACCTCTAGAAAACCTCTTATGACTGTACATTCAGGCACTGAACTGATCTCAGAAATTTTCCACACACAAAAAAAAAATTAAAAATGGAAAAGGCTTTAAAGAAAGAGCTTAAGAAGGCATATTTTTGTGAACCATTGCCTTCATTTTTAAAAATACTTAATTTCAATGATACTGTATTCTGAGGCAATCATATTAGTTGCTTATTTTTAACACAGAACCTTGTCAAAGGGAAGTCATAGACAAAAAATTCCATCAATGTAATTTTGGATTTCAGGTTTTGAGTATCGCCATAACGCACACATTTTAAATTTAAAGAAGTTACTGATCAACATTAAAGGCACATCTCAGCTTTTAGTAGAATTTTGACCTTTTAGTAGCTTTTCTGGATCAAGAATCAACCCCCTTTTTTTTCAGTGCTAAAAATACACAAATCTATCTCTTTCTAAATCAATTCCAATTTCCAGAAAGACAAAACTAGGACAGTTTTTCCCAACATGAATAAAATATTGAACTGTATATGGACTCAGTAAAACAGTTTTTTGGAGAACAGAAAGAAATAAACCTTCCATGAACAGAATAAAAATGAAATGAATACTAATATGTATGAAATTAATTTGCAACTTCTTAAAGAAGAAGAAGATACTATAGTATAAATTTTGAAATAGAAATTAATGTGTTTCATTATATCTAATGGTGGGACTTCAAAAATGTGCAGCGTAATTATATAACCAGATACTCGGAAAACTCATGAATCAAAATGTGTGTTTCAATTTTCCTCATATATGCTGTCATTTTAAGCCATTTTCTGTGACACCAGATACCCGTTCATTCAGTGTGTGGGTAAGTGTAATTGGCCAGAAAAAAATAACTTACAGCTGCTTTGAATCCCTATAGACTAAGTTTGCCAGAAAATGCTGGATACTATAACTTTCAGTGTCTAAATAAGGAAGAGTATCACCTTCATTTTGAAACAATATACAGATTTCTGCACATAGTGAATACATATTCTAAAAGAACTGTCATATTCAAATGAATTGGCTTAAAATATAAAGACAGGAGAAAGTAACATAAGTACTAGTACTTATTTATTTCCAAAACTCATTTATTTCTAAATTACTATCAGAACATCAAGAAGGAGAGCTGTGGTGTCAGTGAGAATGCATTATTGAAATAATCAGTAGAGGTTCTGATTTTTTATTCCAAGAGGTTTAAACTAATGCACAGTGGAAAATCTCATAAATTTTGAAGGTAGATGATACAGAAGAATTGCCAAAAAAAAAAAAAAAAAAAAAAAAAAAAAAAAAAAAAAAAAAAAAAAAAAAAGAATTGAATCCAAGCACATTGTCTTAAAAACAAACAATAATAAAAAAAGATAATGGTGGAAACTACTCTTCTTCTTCCCAAATATATTGAAGTAATTAAGAATAATTTAGGCTACTAGTATTGTATAGTCATTCAAAATCTGGTTGGTAAAAAACTTATTTTATTGAACTTAACATTATCTATGACCTTATTAACCATTATTTTAAAGAAAAAAATGTACTTTGGCTTTTTTCAAGTCTTTATTTTACAGACTCACAATGCTCTGCTTACACAGTGCTTGCCATGATAAATGGTTGTTTGCTAGTCCAAAGCATACAGATAGATGCATATGGATAAATGTCAATCTACCATTTGCACCATTTAGAATCTCTGCAAAGGACTAGAACAATATAGACATGCCTTATTTCATCTGGAGAGGTTTAAATTTTCTTTACCCTTTATATTGACTGTTAGAGTTGTCATTTAGACACCTCTCTAAAAAAAGACAATCTAACACAAATCTGAAAGCTTAGTTCTCCATTCCCATTCATTGTAGAATATCCTATGTCTGAATAATATATGAACTATAGGGAAAACTCTTTTAGACAGGATAGGGGAGTACGTTTCCCTATTTTTTTGTTTCTTGGTTTTATCCTTTGCTGGTGCAGTTAACCATAATGACTAGGTTTGGAAGATAGCTTTCTTTCTTTTTTCTTTCTTTTCTTTCTTTCTTTCTTTCTTTCTTTCTTTCTTTCTTTCTTTCTTTCTTTCTTTCTTTCTTTCTTTCTTTCTTTCTTTCTTTCTTTCTTTC